>SJJU01004577.1:0-22004 GCA_012932125.1 Conopomorpha cramerella | reverse complement strand
TTTTCTCCAAACTTAGCTGGAAAGCTTCGGATCCCATTATGGTTTGGAGCATGGTTGGTTGGAGCCTGGCTTTCATCAGACGGACATGTTCAGCCTTAAGGTTAATATTCAGAGAGCCTCTGACTAATCGGTGATCGCTACCGGTATTAAACCTGTTGATCACAGAGACGTCTCTGAATATGTGCTTTTTGTTCGTCATGATGAAATCGATCTCATTTTTGGTCATAGTATCGGGGCTCTGTCAGGTCCACTTCAACATGATCGTCTAACACATTTTCATTACGTCGATACTGATTCTCTTTTATAGCATGGTCACAAACGTTTTTCCAATCCTCTACACTAATTAAAGCCACGTTTTCCATAACTAGTCGTTTGACGCACGCTAGACATATTCATATCAACGTTTGTTTGTGAAACATACAACGATTATTTGAGAATGTTCCAAATGTTCTCTACTACGGGATTAAAGTCGACGTCTCGCACTAAGGAAGCACCAGAAGAAGATGAAGTTACTATGTCCGAGAGTTTATCCAAAAAAATATTCAACTGAACTTTAAATGATTTACCTCTATTTTCAGAACATAAATAAATACAACATTATATGCAATATTTTATGTGTGGTGAACTTCAACTGCTTTCAGTCTTATTTCGGTACTGCTTCGGACTTTCCTTTTCCTGTAAGTCACTTTTTATAGAGCGAACATCTTGCACAAGGTATTCAACATTCCATATGAGCTTCTGGTTCAGCTTGCCAATCTCCTCCATCAAGTTATCCAGAGTAAATCCCGATGTTGTCGTAATACCACTCGCGGGTGATCCAATCGGAATCAGGTCCGATTTACAATTTGGTTAGCTTGCGATCGGCAAGGTTGCGAATTCCTTGTTCGGTGACCCCGACGCACTGACTGTGATACTTGTTTTTACATACCGAACAAGTAGCGCTAAAAGTGATGATCTCAGAGCAATTTATACACAGGGCCATATTTACGGAACTAGGTATAATTGAGAACCACAAGTAATTACTGAGCGAAGTGCACTCGTCTGATCGCAAGTTATGCGGTACGAAGACTGAATTGAATACCTGCTACCATTCGTAAATAATTTTGAATTTTATACTTAGGTACATATCAACAATGTTTACAGTCAATAGTTGAGTCCTTCTGTGAGGCAGAGTGATGATGAGCGTATTTCCTATATTTCTTGCATTTAAGTTACGTCTTTGTACGAACGTCCAATAACAAAATATTATAACTGCAATTTTGCTCAAGATAGTGCCTAATAAAATGGAATAGCAAACTATTCTTATAGTATAAAGAGGAAACTTTCTTTAAAAAAATAAATACAAAAGAGCAAGTTCGAAGATGAACGATCACATAATAAAGTAATTGCAGCTCTTTCGTTTTATACATACTATCTTTGATATACAGTATTTTTTTTAAACTCCTCATAGGCCGTTACTTTTTCATTACCGTGGTACAAGTAGTAGTCTGGTTGTACTAATGTTATAACTATGGTACTACTGACCACAGTCCCCTCCCTCCACTAAAATACATTAAAAGATCCATTGGTGGATCTTTTTCCACTTTTTGTCCACTAAGATCCATTATAATTTTTTATTCACAAATAGTTATGGGATACACACTGGTCATAACCCACCAAGGCCGGTCTATAAAGTAACTTTGCAGAACTCTTACAATGAAAATAAAACTTTGATAAAATTATATACCTATTTAATTTTCCCTAAAAAAAGTTCCACGCCAATATCTCCATCAATCACACATTTAACAATCTTTTTTTTTTTTTTTTGACGAGGGGAGATCCCTTCGGATACCCCGTTGTCCGCGGGGGAGACGACGAGGTTATGTGATGCGTCCACTAAAACCCCCCGGTGACTTATGCGCGCGAAAGAGCCGGTGCCCCCGGAACACCCTAGAGAGTACAACATCCAGGGGGGCACCGGCCGCGCAGGGCCCGCTGCAGTGTGATTTGCGGGCCTTCTACTCTGCGGGGAGGGGCTTGTGGCCCTCCCCGCGAAACGCCTCGACGTGAAGCGACGGTGCCGAAGTCACGTGACACCGTCGCCCTCGATGGGGGAGTCGGTGGAGTTCGCGCGCAGGCCCCCGCCTTGCGCGCGACCGACCCCCTGGTGCCCTTTTAGTCGCCTCGTACGACAGGCAAGCGAGAACCGTAGCCCTATTCTTACGCCCGGAACTGCAGGGCTTACGCGGCGGTCACGCGCCTCGACTGCCGCGGCGACGAACCCATGACGGGTCCGCCGCTTCGCGCTCTCTCTCGGCGGCCTCCTTCGCGAGCATGACGCATTTGTGATTCTTTATGGAAGAGTATACGGCATAATTTTTTTAAATATTTAACAATAATTATACCAAATTTGGTTTTATCCTTCCGACACTTTTGTATCACTGTATCACCAACTATATTAAAATTTGTTGTTACGAGAGAGAGAGATCTTTATGGAGAAAAAAGTGGAAAAATCCACCAATGGATCTTTTAATGGATTTTAGTCGACTGAGGGCCGTCTATCCAGTCAATGGTACTACAGTCAGGAAGAAATTATAATAATATAATAAATAATAATAAAAATCTTTATTTCAATTTGCACAAGTTACACTATATAACATAAGGTTGGGGCCTTCTAGTAAGCAATACATGCCTGTATCAGAAGACACCGCTCTTCCGAGTTTCTTATAGTTAGATAAATAAATTTAAACAAAGAATAAACAATTTTTCTTTTTTTGGGGTATTTTAGGTGATTAGGTATTTGTGTGTGTGTGTGTGTGTGTGTGTGTGTGTGTGCGTGCGTGTGTGTATGAGTGCTTATGTGTATGTGTGTGTGTTTGTTATTGAGTATATTTCAGGTGTAAGTAGGTTTGGGAGTAAATCCTGGTTATTGTAAGATTATTTCTGTATCGTGATAATTTAGGGACTTAAGATAATTTTGTACTGCTTTTTTGCATTCTACGTAGTTTTTTGTGTAAATATTTGTGTTTTTATTAATAGCATTATAGATGTACTTAGGTTGGTGCATGAACTGTCGCTTGGCAAATGTTGTTCTAACATACTCATATTTTATTACCTTATGTGTACTTCTTTTTAGTATAATGTTATTGTCAACTTTTATATTTCGGTGAGTTTTTTAGAACGCAGTTTAGTATGTAAAGTTTTCTAACGGACATTAAACCGGTTTCATCGAACAGTTTTTCTGTGCTATAGCGTTTGTTTTTAAATAATATTATTTTTAGAATTGATCTTTGCGCTCTTTCGATACTGATGAATTTGGTTTTACTCGCGCCTCCCCAAATTGTTAGACAGTATAATAGTATTGATTGAACGAGGGTGATGTAAATATATATTAGTAAATCTTTTTCTCCTATGTGACGTAAATGTTTGAAGATCCAAATCATTTTTCGTGCTCGGTTGGTGATCATCTCTATTTGTTGATACCAATTTAAGTGAGAATCAATAATTACTCCTAGATATTTAGTTTGTGCTACTTTTTGAATTGGCTCACAGTTGCAGACCATTTCTTTATTTCCTTTACATGTGTGAGCTAATAATTTATATTTAGTACTAGGTTGTGATGTTTTTCGAGTAGAGAAAGTCATGTAGTTAGTTTTAGTTAGATTAAGTGTTAATAAGTTTAGGTTCAGCCAGTTCGTAATCGCCGTAAAGCCCTCTTCAGCCATTTTATGAACTTCACGCCACTCCTTCCCATGAAATATTAGTGCTGTGTCATCTGCGTAGGAGAATACTTTTCCTTGCTTGAGATTAAAATTGCACAGGTCGTTTATATAAACGAGAAATAATGTAGGTCCAAGGACACTACCCTGCGGAACGCCAAAAGCGGTAGATTTTAGATCTGTGCTGTATATATTTTGATCAAGTTTAACTCTTTGAGACCTTTCTTGCAAATAACTAGCAAGAAGTTTTAAGAAGGATCCACGAATACCATAGATCTCTAATTTGCGAAGAAGAATGGGAACGGAAACGGTGTCAAACGCCTTTTTTAAGTCGAGGAAAACACATAGAGATTTCATTTTAGCATCAGTAGCCTTAGTGATACAAGTTGTAAGGTCGAGTATTGCATCTTCCGTACACTTTCCCTCACGAAAACCGTATTGATGGTCTGAAAGTAATTGGTATCTATTCAAATAAGTAACAAGACGGCAGTTAACTATTTTTTCGATTATTTTAGATACTACCGTGAGAACTGAGATAGGTCTGTAGTTGTTGACCTCATCTCTGTCGCCACCCTTATGGACAGGATGAATGACTGACCGTTTTAAGAGTTCGGGAAAAATACCCTGTTCTAGGCATAATGAACTTAGATGACACAATACAGGAATAAGTTCTACTTTAGCCATTTTTATAAATTTTGTAGGAATGTTATCCCACCCAGAAGCTGAGTCGTGTTTTAGATTACGAATAATAATATCAATTTCTGATGGATCCGGATTAATAATACCAATTGTGTTTGATTGTACAGGGAGTGTTCTGAAGTAACTAGTATATTCCGAGCTGTCTAAGGAAAGTGTGGAAGTATGTTTTAGTTCCGCTAGAGATTTACCAATGTTATTAAAATGGTTGTTAACACGGTCCGCTGAAAGCTGAGCCGTGTTTTCTAGATTTATCAGTTCCATATTTTTAGCTTTTTTTATTGTTAAGTTTGGTTATTGTTTTTATAGTTTTCCATAGAGACTTGTTATTATTTTTGTTTTTATTCAGTAGTTCTTTTTCATATTTTTGTTTAAGTTTTTTTATAAGGTTGTTACAAAAATTTCTGTATCTTCTGTAGGTAATATTCAATATTTCATTAGTTTTATCTTGCTTAAGTTGTTGTTGTAATTTGTTTCTGTGTTTAATACATCTCAGTATTCCATCTGAAATCCAAGGTTTCAATGTTCTTTTACTTTTAGGTACAGTTACAGTTACGGTATTTGTGTTAATCGCGTCGGTTATCATATTTATAAGTCTTTCTGTTAGAATATTGGGATCATTTATACTATTTAAGGTATAGGTAATTACCGTGTTATGTATTGTCTCATAACTAGAGGAACAAGCCATATATTATGTATTTACGAAAATTTTAATATTGATAAATTATAGGTTTGACGAGAAAAGAAAATATTTTAAACTACTCTACCACCAGTGGTATTACGGTTATTTTGTTTTAACTGTGGTACTACGGAAAATAACCGTAGTACTTTTGGTGATACTACTGAGTTTACCACGGTATCAAAAGGCTCATTGCTATTTGCCATTGCTAAATGTGAAAAAATAAAGGCATATTTAACAATTCCTATGTTCAGCTAGCGGCCAGATGTTTTCTGCGATTACGAAAATAAGACTTTGCTGTTCAGTGCAGTGGTTTTTACATATTACTATTTTAATCCATATGTGTACGTGGAAATAATAAAATATAAAAATAAATACACTTCACGCCTTTAATCCCAAAGAGGGGTAGGCAGAGGCACTTGCTAAAGCAAGTACCCACGGTTCACCAAGCGTATTTTAACCCAACGTGACAGGGGGTGAGCCCATCGCCGTTATAGGGTTCACACACCTTGTGGTGTGCGGTTTTCATCACGATGTTGTCCTTCACCGTACGAGCGTTGCTTTGCGTACATAGGCTCTGAAAAAGAGTCCCATTGGTACACGTCCAGTAGCCGGACTCGAACCCGGGCCCTCCCGGTTACAAGTTAAGTGTCCGACCAACTGGACTACAGACGTGGAAATAACAATAAAAATACCTTGTCATTTTGGGTACTAGGTTTATTTTCGCTAATGTTTCTCTTTCTATCTACATTGTGTCTTGTTTGTGTAGTTTGACCAACTTACGGGAGATTGAAGGTAGTTGCAGGCAGAACGCGAGTCAGTGCCCTTATGTTATGCACCACTGTTGGAAAGGTTTGTCTGGCGACGGCGCACATACACTTCTTAATGTATATGTCTGAGTTTTCCAGGACGTATTCCTTCTTCGGAACGATAGAAGGGTCTGAAATAAGTTATTAGGTTTTTACTTGTATCTACTACACACTACCATGCTTTTGGAGGCGTACTTAACTAATTAAATAAGCAGGTATTTGTTAATTATCTGAGTTAGTAGAATAGTTTATTTTGCATACTCGTAGTCGTAGTAATACGGAGAGTAAAAGGACCCCGAGCAATGGTCTCAGAAACTGTTCGGCTCATCAATTTCAACAACTTTTACTACTTCGTGAATGCGAGTAGCCCCATACAAAACATCATCTCTCGAAGAAAAAATATAATATTTTGTATGGATATTAAATAATGTTAAGGGTAACACACACTGATTTTAGACCAGATAAAACGAGGTGAACTTTTAAAATCTTATGGGTGACTGAACACTAGTTGGTAGGATACTTACGTTCATGGAACTTCTCTAATGCACCAGGTTCAACGACGAAAGTGGCCTTTGCGCCGGATGCTGGGACGCAACACACCTCCTCCTCCTTAACGACAAAGTAGTCCACTCCATCCACGCTATGCGTATCGTACCCGTAAGTAGCAGCCAGGTTCACCGCTGTAAACAAAGGAGTGGTCCATTATCTACCTACAACATTTATAGTAGGTAGGTAACTAATAGTTTTTCAAACTGCACTCGCTAACTATTACTTGGAATTGTTGGGCTGTAGCGTGCGGACGGGGACTCGTGCGCGGTACCGTGGTGACCCTGGTACCGCCATCATTATATCGAGATCTGAGTAGTGGCTGATGTAGTGTTTCGGGGGCCCCAGCAATAACGCGCGAGTGGTCACCGTCGGGTTTTAGTGTGTGCGAGTCTCTCATAACCCCGCCGAGGTCTCCACCAGCCGTGGGATATCCATAATGGATTTCCCCAAGATAAAAAAAAGGTTTAACACACATATCCTATTTGTCCATCTCCAATATACCTACCTAAATGTTCTCGCCAACCCATTATGGGTATTGCGTGAATACACATAGGTAGGTACTTACTAACGCGTCGTTATCTACTCAATAATGCCTATTGGTAAAATCCCGAACATGTCGAATGTTCTCATTCAATAAACTCTCGACAGTTCATTAGCGCGATAGCCCGATGAAACAATAGCTTGTCATATGCACAATACACACAGACAAAGGTATAAGTTGATGGCAACTGAGTTATAGTCCATTTAATGTTGTTAATTTGGAAAACGGCCTTTTGAAAGCCGTGATACACCCAGTAATAGCATCAGGTTGTACTACGCTTCCTTTTTCTATGCGTATTTTCTTTTTTCAGTGGAATGGTTATAACTGTACTACGGTACTACTGACCACAGTCCCGTTGCAGCTAGAAAAAATTACCGTGGTGCCACTAATATCTAGACTAACAAGACGTATAATGTCGAAAATTCAAATTGACAAAATATAGGTTTGACGTAAAAAAATACTTTACCGGCTGTAATACTGCTTATTTTAGTATAACTGTGGTACCAATACTGGAGTACTACGGTAATTAAAAAATTAGGTTTTTTTTGTAGGTACTGACTTCATTTCATATTTCTTCGTTTTTTTTTCTTGTAAAAGTAGGTATCTGAACTTACTCGCTGTCAATTTTTCATTACCGACGTCAACAACCACATTCTCTTCAATGAAACTGGCGGACAGGTGGCAGTGGAAGACTAAATCGGCTGTGGACTTAAATTGTACAACTTTTTCGGCTTGGTTGATACTGAAATCAAGAAACGGAAACAATATAATAATACAATTAATTAACATAAATAATTGCTGCACTTCGCCGCTCTAAAGCTGACACACTACACTTTGTTTAAATGGTTGGATATTTATTTTCTATAGATATTATCAGTTATTATATCTTTTGGACAAATATGGGCTGATGATGATGTTGTATCTTTGTAATATTGTTAATAAGATGAGTATCGATCTAACATAGCTTTACGAGGAATAACAATGTGTCATACTAACATGTAATCGTTGACGCGCTGATTCTTGTATCCCGTTACAGTACAATTGGAGAGTGTATGATCAATACGTTTGTCCACGGAGAGCGGGAATGTCACAGTATCAAATGTAATTGGATCGATGGGCCGGATATCATAGGCTGGGACGCCGGCGGACGACTTCTCCAGAAAATTTTTGACGGATCTGCTCAAGCAGTCCGAATCTTCCAAGTGACATGGCTGGATCAGTTCTATGGAACAGTTTATTGGTCACTCGTCTTGTTTGCTAGTCGCCGCCCCCGCCGCTGAGAGAATGCGTTTCACACTGAATTATTTGGTCGACGTATATCTTTGAAAAGACATTGAATCTATGTCGTGTCAAAGTTATACGTCGACCGTCGATTATCTAATGTCATAGATAATTAATATATTTTTTATATTGCAAATACAACGTGCATTTTCTTAGCGGAGCGATGGTACATTTGGTTTTATTTTATTATGTACTTACTTCCAAGTTCTTCGAGACCTGCAAATGATAAAAATGAGGAAATTAATTCAGTTCAATTCAGTCAATTTCGAAAAGAGAGTGTCGTCTGGTGGGCAGAGCAGAACTATTATCGATTTTCGATCTAAATCTCACCATGGATCATGGACATGATAACGGGGACCAGGATCAGGGATCAGGTTTTGTCACGGTGTATTCCCTCACTGGAAGAGAATAATTGATCGGGATCGTTCTGGAGACCATATGGTCCCAAATCCTTCCAATTAGATCATTTCATTTGTGGGCTACGGGAGGAAGCGGGACGAAACAGTTAGATAGGTAGCTAGCTACTATCTATCTGTCGGTCGATCGCTGAGTATTATAATGCAAAAGAACTAAAGTGTAACTTTGCACAAATAATCGTCAATGATAATACATACTTAAGTCGGCGGAGCAAGCAGCTACCAGCAGCACCACAGTGAATAGCTTGAGGAACTGCATGTTGTGTACTCGAGCCCGATGCAGCGCTAATTTAACTGGTATATTAATTGGCACTCGATTCTATTAAGTCATCCCCTCGGCCAGATGATTAGATTATTATCTTAATGTTAGCTCTAATTGCATAAAGCAGAGTTTATACTTACCACATCCATCAATAGATTCAGCTCAAACGATAATATTAAAAAAGGAACTACAAAAATGTTAACCATTGGGTCTCAGAAATATAATCTAGTGGAATGAATGATGTTGTATGAGATGATGATGTCATCCGATGTCAGCCACTTCGCTAAATGGCCTATATGCCGATGGCCATTGCTCTGTCTCAGCACCATTTGACCATTACAAATTAACATAACTTTAAAGAAACAAACTAGGTACATTATTAAAGTAAAAACTGTATTATAAAATTGTTTTATTCAATTACCAAACTTACGTAAAACGAATCAATCGAGCTTAAACTCGACGGCACACCTTCATTGCCTAATTACAGAGTTCCTACGTCCATCTTTCTTCTCCATCATCAGATTGGCTCCAAGTCATAATAATTTTGCATTGATGTCCGGTATATGCCTAGGTATGTCCAGCAGTAGACGAATGTGGACGGATCATCATCAGCCCATTGATGAAGATTCGATTTATACTTCCAACAGTTTAGCTGAATGGGTAACTGGGAAGTGGATTAAATTAAACTTGCAAGATTTAATTACCTACTGACAAATATCAGGACAGGTCAAAGTGAATATCTAATAAATTCTTTTGATAAAAAGAACCGGACTTCAATCAGTAAAATAATAATAATGAAGACTTGTGGTTTTCTCATGGATACCATTGTAGGAACTAAACAATAATTTAACGGGACCACCAGCTTTCATCAAAATCAACGTTTGTAACAAAATATTTCTTTATACAGAACTAGCAAACACGGCGAACTCCGTTCCACCACCAGATGGCTTCGTTTCGTTTTCCCGATTTTCTGTTGAAATTTTTCTTAAATTTTCTTTGCTATAAACCTTACGGAGCCTGAGACCTTTCCAACGAATGCAAAACCGTGGAAATCGGTTCGTACGTCCTGGAGTTATAGCGTCAGGGAGGAAAACCCGATTTATTTTTATATAGTAGGTAGATTATTTTTTTACTTCCCGCGGAATGTTGATACCTAGGTACTTATTATAAGCAGCCAGTGATGCAATTATACATTTACGGCGAAAACGTTTTTTTTATATTTAACCCGGCGACTGTGGCCTGGTCATTTTGACCCGAGTGATGATGTGACGCTTTCCATTTTGAGGGTAGTTGTTAATTTTAGTCGTACTTCTCTGTAGCTGCAATGAATAAGTACGTCTTCGATTTGAAATCAGTCGTTCCTTCCAAACGGTACACTGTGCAGGGCTAGTCGTTACTAAACTTTAAAAAGGTAAATTTAACCCGACCACAACGTCGGTGTAACAATTTTGTGCCATACTAACAAAGACAATTTCTTTGAAATCTTTGGAATATACATTTGCGCCTGACAATGTCTTTGCAGCATATTTATTTTATTCAAAGCTATTTGTGTTGCAATGATAATACCACCTGTTTGGTGATAATTATATCGCAAAACCACCCAAACTTGTGTAGCGTGCATGAAGTAAATATGCAATGAATCCTTGCATTTCATTTGTGCGCTGTCTTATTTAAAAAAAAAAAAATACACTTCACGCCTTTTAATACCAACGCGGGGTAGGCAGAGGCACTTGCTGAAGCAAATGCCCACGGTTCACCAAGCGTATTTAACCCAACGTGACAGGGGGTGAGCCCATCACCGTTATAGGGTTCGCACACCTTGTGGTGTGCGGTTTTCATCACGATGTTGTCCTTCACCGTACGAGCGTTGCGTTGCGTACATAGGCTCTGAAAAAGAGTCCCATTGGTACACGTCCAGTAGCCGGACTCGAACCCGGACCTCCCGGTCACAAGTCAAGAATCCGACCAACTGGACCACAGACGCCTGTCTTATTTAAAGAATGTAAATAATTCTGTTTAATAAATAATCCTTACGTCCTTACTAATATTATAAATCGGAAAGTGAGTTTGTTTGTTTGTTCCGCTTTCACGCCGTAACTACTGAACCGATTGCTTTGAAATTTTGCATACGTAAAGTTAGAAGTCCGGATTAAATAATAGCGTACTTTTTAGAAAAAAAGATAAGAGGGAAACTTGGATCTTTCCGTAGGAATGATAAGTGTTCTTATAGTTGTCCTTTATACCGCAATATAACCGAAGTCCACAGAAAGCAAGTATTAAATAATTATAAAAACTTTTTACTAACGTAAAATTAGCGATCGACAAATATTTTGACATGTCTGTTGAATTAATGGCCCGGTTATGTCCTAACTCTGGTTTCTTTAAAAAAAGTACAGTTAGTTACGGAGCTGCACTGACACAAAGACTAAAATTTATCTCGAAAATCCCACGGGAACCGGACAAATTGCGGGAAACACCGTCGGGGTACAACTAGTATCAAGATTCATCAGTTAATAGAAGACAAGCCTTTAGAGACTATGTCATTTAGTCATAACCTTCGACCTAGCGATATCAGCTGTTTATCACCAGATTTATACAATAATATACCAATAAATAACCCTATTAACTTATCAATTCTTTATCTAACGGAAACTTATTGCTCTTAAACGAATACTAAGGCCTGTTTTGTTCAATATGTGCTTAGTAATAGTAGTCCCTGTAATGTTGCTAGATTGTGAAGACGGTCAGAAATTGATGGGACAAAGTCAAGGACTAAACGACCGAATTATCAATGTTTTCGTAGATAGCTACATTGCGAAAGTGTTTATACGTCTATGAGCTGAACACCTATTAACCTAAACGCCTTTATCAGACTAGAAGAGACTGATATGTCCACCGTTACCAAGTGAGTCTACGAGTTTTATGTGACAACTAGCTGACGCCCCGCGATTTCATTCGCGTAGTTTAGTACTCTAACTTGAGCGGTTTATCATACAAAAGTTTTTTCCCGATAACTCCTGTTCCCATGGGAATTTTCCAATAGCCTGTTGCACCTAAGCTTTAAGTGTACTAAGGTACGTGCATCCCAAATTTCAAGTGTCTACCTTGAGCGGTTTAGATTTTTCATACAAACGTTTTATCCCGTTAATTCCCGTTCCCGTAGTAATTTCGGGAATTCCTTCCTTAGTGCACCCCTATGGTACCTAAGCTACGTCCATTCTAAATTTCAAGTCCCTACGTTTAGCCGTTTGGGCTGTGCGTTGATATGTCAGTCAGTCAGTCAGTCATTCAGTCAGTCAGCTTTTCTTTTTATATATTTAGATATGGAAAGTAAGCTATATTACTTTCCCTAATCACCAAAACAAAGTGCCTATACATCCTACTATTATTATAAAAACGTAAGTTTGGGTGGATGTTTGTCCTTCTTTCACGCAAAAAACAATGGACTGATTTTGATGAAATTTGGCAGCATTGTAGCTTACAAACTAGAATAACATATAGGCTATAAGGTATATATGCTATAGCTGAAACACGTTTTATTAAGCAGACATCCAAGAATCCAAGATATATGAAACATTAGAAGCTCTCAATAATTCTCTCAGCGCTATATAAGTAGGTATACGCAGAAAAACTGGTAGCGCCATTCAGGTCTGGCGGTAGCGCGGCGGCGGCGGCGGCGATAATTTGACCTGCGATAATTTCGAGACTAATGTATAAAATCAAATGCTATAAAGGGCAATAATAATCTACATTAAATATCCTATTTTATTTGATTGAACAGCTTTGCATACTTTACAGACAAAGTTTGACATTAATGACAGTTCTCCGCCCGAAAATGGGTCAGATAAACGTCAAAGAAAATTCCCCATTACCGAAGATTGTCAGTCGCATGTAAAACGCTCGTCAAATGATAAACGCTGTTCCTCTCGCTGATGAAAACTGTTATATATATATATAAAACTATACCCAGTGAAATAGAATGTTTGATTGGCTCTGGGTTGTTAAAAGATAAAATTGTCGCTTTTGAGACTACTTACACTTATATTCATGGGTCAAGTAAAAATAGACACATGCATGCCCGCTCACTATCATTTAATAAATATCTCTCTTCTCAATAAACCCTCGTGTCCGCGATGCAAAATAAATCTAATCTTCTGGATTGGTCTCCTACCTAATCCCCCATGCCTATATCAATGACTTATGACCACATCCTTACTAATATCATAAATCGGAAAGTGAGTTTGTTTGTTTGTTTGTTCCGCTTTCACGCTTTAACTTCTGAACCGATTTCTTTGAAATTTTGCAGACGTATAGTTAGAAGTCCGGATTAAATAATAGGGTATAAATAAAGGTAAATTTTTATCCCGGAAAAAATGATATAGGTATGGTAAACAAAAATATTCCTTTATACCGCAATATAACCGAAGTCCACGCGGGCGAGACCGCGGGCGGAAAGCTAGTTTTGAATAAATTATGAATGAATTCAGTTTTTTGTAAATTATGTACCCTATATCCCATCAAAAACATTCTGTAAAAAAACTAGCCAAGTCTCGATGGAGCTGCTTGCTCATCTCTAAAAAGTAATTAAATCTAGACAAAATCGTTCCAAGTCTAAGATTCCTTACCGCGATTTCTTCATTATTATAGTTAGTGTCGGGTACTCAAGGGTAAAAAACCAGTATCAAGCCTTAATTTTCACTTGTTATTCAATCAACGTTGTCCAATTGGCAATTTTTCATGTAGCGGTTCTGGCGACAGATTGGTATAATATTGTCACGGAGCACCTGGTTCTGTGCCCTTGAGTAAGTACCCTTCCACGGCCTAGGCACACAACACTAACCCTACGTCCTCAGTGAACAAATTGATACGATGCGGTCCGATACGATGTCCGCACGAACGCACGCTGTCAATTTCAAATGTTCGTAATCAATACAAGTGTCCTACGTCTTTCCGACTGACATTCGTACGAGTAGCGTTGCGGAAATGTCAATTCGGCTTGCGATTTTCGGACGAATTTCGTACGAAACATCAAAACAAACAATTTCAATTTCGTTTTTTGTTTTATTTACAATATAATCAAATGTAGACGGTATCATATTCCTTGAATAGCAAAGGGGTTGATAAAAATATGAGTTTTCTGATAAAATAATTCGACGGAGCCTAGACATGTTTGTTGGAAAACGCAACTTCACGCGAAATGTCAAGTTCAGGCACAGGACACTCCATCCGATCCTTACCGGATCGCAGTAAATCCGCACCGCATCGTATCCGCAACGCATCGCATCAATTTGTTCACTGAGGACGTAACGTAACTATAATAATGAAGAAATCGCAGTAAAGAATCTTGGAACGATTTTGTCTAGATTTCATTACTTTTTAGAGATGAGCAAGCATCGAGACTTGGCTAGTTTTTTTCCAGAATGTTTTTGGTTGGATTTCACTTCTTTTTGTAGAAACCTTATCTTATTTAACACATGTTTTGTAAAGGCGGTATGTCGATTTTTTAATAGTTTGGTTGGGCTGTTGTGTTTTCTCATCAGGGTCACCAGGTACTCCAGATATTCGATTATCGTTTTCCCTTTTTGTGGCTATTAAACTCTAACTCTGTACCAAATTTCAGCGCTCTGAGTTTATGGAAAGTGCTAGTTCTATTTTGTTGATCATGAGTAGGTGAGTGTGTGTCATAAATGCGAAACTTTGCTTTCGCTTAACTTCGGAACTATAAGTACCACAGACTTGAAATTTTGGATTTTAAATATGTTATAGTAATAGTAAGCTATGCTTACTGGATGATGAAATTTTCTGCGTTCTGCGCTTATCCAAAGGTTCTCAAATAGGGGCCTCAAAATGCGGCGAATTGGTTCCAGTAAAGGATGGTACGGCAGTGTTTGCTTCGCGCTCGACTTGGCGGGGGCACTGCTATGCCCCCAGATTCTTGATTGCAATCTTCTAAAATGTAGTTGATCCCTAGACACTTTTGAAGTGTGTAGATCAGATATCACGCACAAAAGATAGTCCCTATGAAAAACATTGGAAATATAGATAATTTCCTCGATAATACATATACTTGACTCTCCCTCGTGTGAAGATTCTACCGTTTTAAGAAATTCATTAATTTATATAGCTAAACACTAGTAATTATACCTCTGCCTACCCCGCTTTGGGATTAAAAGACGTGAGGTTTATTTTTTTTTAAACACAAAAAAAAATAGTGAACGCCTCGCGATTTCATTCGCGTAGTTTAGTAGTACCTGCATCCTATATTTTAAGCGTCATACAAAAGTATTTTCCCGTTAAATCCCGTTCCCGTGGGAATTTATGGAATTCCTTTCTTAGTGTACCCCTACGGTACCTAAGCTACTTTCGTTAAATTCAAGTGCCTAAGTTTAGCCGTTTGGCCTGTGCGTTGATATGTCTGTCAGTCAATTTCTCCTTTTATATATTTAGATAAAACAAAGTCGCCTCCCCCTGTATGTCCCTATGTATGCTTAGATTTTTAAAACTGCGAAACGGAGTTGAATGCGGGTTTCTTTAGTAGATAGAGTGATTCCTGAGGAAGGTATACTTGCTGAGTGAGATTATTATAAACAAATATAATCAGAATAGTCCGAACTGCTAAGCTATCAGGAGTTACACGTGTTATTGTGAGTCAACCATAAAAGATAGACATATGCTGTTGAGGGATATATTTTAGACAATTTTATATAGAATATTTCCGTAATATTCTGTGTAACTTTAACCATTAAGGCTGCACACGCGACGGAAGCTTAAAAACGGAGTAACTTCTCCTGTTTTCCACAAATTTCACTACCCAGCTCCTATTGATTGTATCGTGATGAAAAGTATCCTATAACCTACCCAGAAGTATGAAGAGTAATTGTGCCAAGTTTCGTTAAAATCCGTCGAGTAGTTTTTGTTTCTATAAGGAACATAAGGCAGACAGACAGACAAAAAAATTACTGATTCCATTTTTGGCATCAGTATCGATCAATACGCTCGGTGAATCGTGGGTACTTGCTTTAGCAAGTGCCTCTGCCTACCCCTCTTTGGGATTAAAGGCGTGAAGTGTATTTATTTTTTATTGATCAATAATCACACCCGGATAGCTATTTTGAAAATATATTGCATGTACAGAATTGACCTCTCTACAGAAAAAAATAAAAAAAAATAAATACACTTCACGCCTTTAATTTATTATACAGATTTATTATAAGTATAGATAGATCTCGCTCTTTAAACTTTCAAAGGAAAATAACTTTTTCCATGTCAACTCCCCGCTCATTTACTCGCACAACTCACTCAGGCTTCTATGACGTCCTCTTACTCCTGGAAAACTGGTCGAAGAGCATACTTAGTTTTCCGACCCCTCTGTGATAGTGTATTCTCGTGTGAAATGGACTATCCAATGATTTATGTACTTAAACGATACACTCTCTAATATTCCAGAATGGAAGATAAAGTCTTTTTACTGGGGACTGAGTTGATTCTCTTCCGGATTTACTCTCTCAAAGAGTTTCCAAGTGACTCAAACCCCTACCATACTGTCACGTCAATCGTTTTGTAAATAAACTCCTCTAATGAACCGCTATAGTGTAACACGCTTATTTAGTTTTGTAATACCGCTCGTCCCCTACCTTATTCTCGCCCGCAACCTATCCTCCTTACTTTTACCTTGCGGAGGGAGAAGAAAAAAAGAAGAAAACCGCTGCGCGCATGCGCACTAGTGTACAATATGAAAAAAAGTGAATTTCCTGAAAGCGTTTTTTTCCTGTGGAACGTTCTAAACTACACAATAATAACTCAATATTTTTCACCAGGTATATAGGCGCGAATATAATGAAAGACAAGCTCGAGCTTACCTTTGTTATTTTACTCGACGTTTTGACATCCACTCGTGACCACCACGACGCATGCTACTGCGTCGAAACGTCGAGTAAAATAACAAAGGTAAGCTCGAGCTTGTCTTTCATTATATTCGCGCCTATCTACCTAGTGAACAATATTGAGTTACAATGTCTGTGCGCGTTTCATTAAAAAATGATCTAACTAACCGATACACAATAATACTTTTGGATTAAATAAACTATAAAAGGTCAAAACAAAGTGTGGCACAAGTGCGAAGCGCATCAACCTCTTCCTCCCGAACATTATCGGAACCAGCGCCGCAAGGTATTTATTATCCCTTTTCCGCTACCCCAGAACGTATTGCAAAATGTCGAACATAATTTAAAAACTTTCCGATATATTTGGAGATACATTTTTGTATACCTACATATTTACTCGGAAGCTCGGACACTCTATAAGCACCTACACGACTAGTTGATGTTTCTGGGGACCCTAAAGCTGGCTTATACCTAGATCAAAGGATAAGCACAGCCATACAGCGGGGTAATGCCACTAGCGTCCTGGGTACTCTGCCACAGGACTCGGGTAGGGATTACTTGGAGATTTTCAATGTTTGAGCCTACCTACCTACTTTTATATTTTATCTCGCGTTGACGAAGCTTGTGCGGATATTTATTTGTACCCACGTATTTTAAGTATATTGACGAACCCTGTGGAGGATAGCATTCTGTTTCAATGTTTATCTTAATATTTAATTTGTTTGTGTATAATAAATTGACGGTATACCTGTAATAAATACATATTTACTTAATTTGATAGAATTATTGCACCAATAAAAGGCGCACCCAAGGATATACCTGCTGCTCTCGGAAATTCGACTAAGTCCCTAGCTTCATACCTACAAAATCGACCAAAAATATTATAAGTCCAGAACCAATTATTTTCTTTTTTTTTTGCTTTTCGCACGTTTTATAGGTCCAGGAATCGCCCCCAAGGGTATACTCCAACTCGACCTTTGCGCCCCTAACCTTACCCCCGGACCTAATTAAGTGCTTGTAAAATGTATATGAAGGAATTTATGAATGCTACCTGATCGTATTAAGCTATATTTATGCACATATTGCACAGAACGTCGCCTGTGGTCCAGTTGGTCGGATACTTGACTTGCAACCGGGAGGTCGCGGGTTCGAGTCCGACTACTGGACGTGTACTAATGGGACTCTCTTCCAGAGCCCATGTACGGAAGCGGTCACGTTGGGTTAAATACGCTTGGTGAACCGTGGTCACTTGCTTACCCCGCTTTGGGACTAAAAGGTGTGAAATGTATTTATTATTGTATACTCAGTTCATCGATATTTCTAGAGATAAATGGTTAAACTATGAAAATATTGATAACTCAGCTAATTTGAAAAAAAACCGAAATTGTTATTTGTTATGTTGGTTGGTTTTTTTAGCGAGGGAGGTATGTTCATTTATTACATTGCTCACGTAGTCATTATGACTTCGTATTATTATGTTTTCGTGACCTAAAAACAAGATATTAAAACAAGGTACCCAATGTACACCATATAGGCAAAAAGACACTGCCTACCTTAGTATTTTGGTTACCCGAACTAATAATAGAGTTATTGCTAGATTCTTTTTTGTTGTACTCACGACATAGACTAACGAAGGTCCTGTGTTTTGTGGGCGAGTAGATAGGTAGGGGCCTATATTTCGTAAAGACAAGTTACACCTATACATAGGTGTCAATCCGCAGGGATTACTGCCTACCTTGTCGTAAAAGCCAGTACACGCCACTGATAAATAGATAGGTATGCAGAGGCAGAGATCATGGGCCCAATGTAGTAACTCCATAATAGGAGTTACTCCATTACTTGTCACTTTCGCTAATTCGTGACTGTCGTACCCCTAACTCGTCATTATGCCTGATTTGTCAATATACAGTCAACACATGATAAATACTTATTAAATATATACTAGTGGAATTTAATGCGGTTTTCTTTAGTAGATAGAGTGATTCTTAAGGAATGTATATATTATATATAAAATAATGATATTTTTTTTATTAAGGATGAGTGAGAGTATTATAAACGTAAGATTAAATAATATAATCAGAATGCTCCGAACTGCTAAGCTATCAGGAGATCACGTGTTATTGTGAGTCAACCATAAAAGATAGCCATATGCTGTTGCGGGATATATTTTAGACAATTCTATATAGAATATTTCCGTCATACAAGATTTCTACGTAACTTTTTTGTTATCCCTATGAACAAGCGTTTGACCACCATCCTGCCTGATGTTAAGCAGCGATGTGGTCTACGATGGAGCACACTTGTTCATTAGGTACCTAATTCACCCGCGACTTAAAGACCTTCAAACACAGACTCCGGCAAGTCGTTCCACATCCCAAATTTTCCCTTCAATACTCTCCTCGCGCTCTACGCTCCTATTGATTGTAGCGTGATGAAAAGGATCCTATAACCTGTCCGGGAGTATGTAGAATTATTGTACCAAGTTTCGTTAAAATCCGTCGAGTAGTTTTTGTTTCTATAAGGAATATACAGACAGACAGAGAGACAAATATTTTACCGATTGCATTTTTGGCATCAGTATCGATCACTAATCACCCCCCGATAGTTATTTTGAAAATATATCTACAGATTTATTATAAGTAGGTACCTATAGATGAAAACAGTTTCTTTCACTCGGCTAGCTCTCCTCGATTGAAAGATTGTACACAAAATTATGTGTGATCCGGAATTGTTGGTCACGCACGAGTCAAGTGTTCAGGCACATATAGCGCCTGAATAAACAACGCGGCAATCTCAATCAAACGCGCCTGGGGAACGAGCAACAATATGCGACGGTGGACCGGTTCCCGCGTCACGTCGAATGGACCCCGCCGCGACCCTACCTCGGTCGGCGCCCCGCTGCATCACTCGCTCTCCAATACGCCCCTAAATTCATATACATACCTACATTGAACTACAGTCTACAACACAAACAAGTGTTTTCAATCAGCTGGGTCACCGGGAATCCACCTAAGGCTCAGCCCTTTACACGAGTGTATTAATGGTGACCGAAAAAATAGGTTTTTCGTGTCACTACCGTTAGGGTTGCACATTGTCGTAACCTAGTATTTGGATTTGGCGCGTCAACAAAAGCAAATGCGTGGTACGTTGCTGCATCGTTGCATCGCCGTAATACTAGTCCAGCCCGGTGAAACTGCAAGACCTCCAGCTTCCATTATTCCGAAAGCGTCAGAATTACTGGTTTCCTGCGGAGTTTTGCTATGATAGGTAGTGAATTAAAGAATTGCTACAGATTTGCTACTATTCGTGAATAATTGCTAATCGACCCCCCATGCAACAAGTAGGTAAAATGCATTCCCACTCTTCATATTGTACAGCGGGACAATGGCGGCCTTGCACCTTGCACTTAACTGTATCACCAACATACATTAAAGAGAGCAGGTTCGTTACCGCTGCCTTCCAATGTGGCTCTCTTCATTCCTTTTAAACCCTTGAAAATAATTAAGACACCATATAATTTTCATGATAACATTGTCACAAAATGTTCATTCTCATCATCATTCGAATTGATTGCACCGACTGTAGCCGATACATCTTAACTTTCGAACAAATGTTGAATTAATTTCTTCCATCTTCTTAAGGCCTTTGTGGTGAATTCCTTGACTGTACCTTTGCATGTCCATGACTGTACATATTCCATTCCACATACAAATTCGTACTTCATCTCCATAACAAGCATTATTGTAAAAATCAACACTCATCTGACATTCTCCTTTACTATCTGTTCTTTGTAGGTATTTGTGCTCTCCATTCTTTTATAACTTTATTTCTATATATTTGTAAATAACTTATTTGTGAATATATTGTACATAAACGATCCAAAGTGTTTACCTGCATCGGCTAACCCACACCTTATTATTTAAAACACTTCCACCCTTATCTCTAATGGCGTTCACAGTGTATTCTGCTAACTTACCTGACTGGACCAATAGGTACACGTTGTCAATTTCCGGCAATAACTCTGTATTAGTGTATTATTATCACATGTTTTGAGAGGAAAAACACTGATCAAATTTGGTAACATTTAGAAACCATATAAAAATATTTCAATATCACCCGGTAAGTGCTAATAAGTAGATATATATTGCAACAGACTTGTACATACATACATACACTTCACGCCTGTCTCCCAGAGGGGTAGGCAGAGACTACAGATCTCCATTTTTCACGATCCTGACATACCCCTTTCGCTTCATCTACATTCATACATCTTTTCATACATGACCTTCGGTTTCGAGTACTTTTCACGCCACCTTCCGTCAGGACATCACCAATCTGGTCTGTATATGTCCTTCTGGGGCGACCTCTACTCACCCGCCCATTACATCACCCATATAAATCTCTTTCGTCAATCGACTTTCATCCATTCTCTCCATATGCCCAAACCACCGAAGCATGCCCTTTTCAATCTTGGTCACTACGTCTTCCTTCAAACCGCAACCTTCCCTTATCACACTATTCCTTATCCTGTCATTCAATGTCACGCCTTTCATGCTCCGCAATGACCGCATTTCTACGGCATTGACTCTACTTTTATGCTTCTTCTGCCATACCCAACTTTCACTCCCGTACATTAAGGTAGGTGCCAGTACAGCGTCATGGACAGCCAATCTTGCGTTTTTCGACATGAATTGGCTCTCCATAACACTGCGAAGGGCACCGTTAACCTTATTACCCGCACTCACTCTTCTTTCAATATCTTTGTCAAACTTTCCATCACTTGTAAATAGAGATCCCAAATTTACAAACTCATCCACTTGTTCAACTTTCTCACCGTCAATCATGCACTCACATATTGTCCTTTCATTATTTTCGACTACCATTACTTTGGTCTTACTAGCATTCACTTTCATTCCTTTCCTTTTCAATGACTCATTCATACAATTAATCATCTGCCGCAATTCATACGCCGACGGTGCAAGAAGAACTTGATCGTCAGCATATAAAAGGCATTTGATGATTAAACCACCCATATCTAGACCCCAATCACGACCTTTCAAATCTTCCAAACAACTGTCCATGAACAGATTGAACAGCCACGGAGACGCTACGCATCCCTGTCTGACACCTCTATGGATGCAAAACCAGTCTGAGTAGGTCCCGTTTACCCTGACACAGGCACTGGAATCA
>SJJU01004576.1:0-31651 GCA_012932125.1 Conopomorpha cramerella | reverse complement strand
GAATGTAGATGAAGCGAAAGGGGTATGCCAGGACCGTGACAAATGGAGATCTGTAGTCTCTGCCTACCCTCTGGGAGACAGGCGTGAAGTGTATGTATGTAGGTACAATGAAATCTTCACTCTTATTATTTGCTCTTAAGCCCGTATTCCGAAACAATAGTCAGTACTCAAGTGACGTTAGAGCATAGTTTGTTTTTTTTACACAAACACGAATAGAGCAAGACAAATGTTACTTTTCTAAGAAACACGATCCGAAAACGATCATTCGTTTCGTATTGATTCAATAGTTTTAATGACATAGAAATCAGCACCGCGAGCTGTGATTGGCGGACAATGCCGAAAACGAATCGACGCGAAACGAACGTTTTCATATTGTGCTAACCCCACTGTCTTTTTAGCTTAGTATTACAATTTCGAAATGACTTAGAAAAGATGTTATAAGAAACAACCGCACCATATAGGACATGTAAATACAATACCACCCACTGTCACGGTGAAGAGAGGCTCAAAGAAAGATATGATATCAAAGTAATCAAAATTACCTACGTTCTAACTTACATTACTCTTACATCAAACAAAGCGGTGGAAACAATGCATTCTTTCGTCTCTGAAGTTGCATTTCACTAGTTTCATCGTGGCCTTGAATAAAAAGAATATTACTTCATAAAAGAGATCAACGTATAAAAGTCTTGTCACGTTACCGCAGTCTTTAGTATCTTCACACGGCTATAATTAAAAAATTAACAAAATTAGGGGGTTTTTATGGCTTTCGGCCTTCGCGAGTATATGCTAATTGGTGGCCGATGCCGAAAACACACATTCTAGTTTTTGGTTACTTGTACGTTGTTGGTTAGGAAGAAACCGGTTTGCGTGAATATCCCGCAAGTATAAAGAACAATTCAAGTAGTCTTTGAAAGTAGGCACTTTTGACAAGACCGCAATCGATAAGTACTTTTTTGGAGCGTAAAAAGTTAAACGTAGCCGATATTCCAAACCAAACAAAATATTCTACCGTCATAAATGGAAACACAAGTAAAACTAAGGCAAAAATTATAATTTTCAGGAAAAAAGAACCGACTTCAACCATTTGCTACGATTTTTAAAGTTGCCCCGATTTACCGACCTTTGAAACATCGCAATTAGAACAAAAAATAATCATCAAAATCGGTTAATAAACGACGAAGTTAATTGCGAACTAACATAAAAAAAAACATTCATACTATCGAATTCAAAAGAGCCCTTTTTGAAGTCGCTTCATCATCATCAGCCCATACTTGTCCACTGCTGGACATAGGCCTCTCCAATTGCACGCCACTGTGATCTGATTTCGGCTTCTCGCATCCAGCTCTTAAAAAATGAAATGTTGCACATACGGCGCACATATCTTTAGATAGACCGCGTAGGTAACTTTCTCAATAAACTCACTGCAAAGTTAACCAAAACTTTACGTTTAAGTTTTTGATCCACAATCGCCCACTGGTGAACACACTTACAAGTTATAACTTTTCGAATGTGAGTACGACCTACTCTTTAGATTGCGGTTAGACTTTCGACTTGCGTAAAGAAAATTGCTTTTTCCCCACAAAAAGAACGAAAAGCAAAATACCCATTCACATTTCTATATTGAACTTTTATCTAATAAACGTTGAGAGCTCAATACATCATGGCGGAATAAAGGTCGACGCTCACGAGGCACACGACTAATCGCACTCCTATACCCGGCTGAGGGAACAAAAAAAAACACCACCGTAGAGAAATATCTCGGAACAAAATCAGATTAATATCGACGGTGTGGTGGAGCTCGGAAAAAATTAAATTGTTATTTTCTCTAATAGTTCGCTCGCCCTGGGGTAATCCGGTATAGATTACTGCAAGCCCTGCTCGGGTATTTGGTTAACGTAAAGGTGAAATAAGTGACGTCTCTCTGTCTAACCACAACTTGCAGAATTCTTTCAACAAATCGTCTTTAGCAGTATTTCATAAATTTCAGCAAAGCAAAGTCTCACAAAAGAACACGCCAATCATCTCAAGTCTTCCATTATTGTAGAATGCAACAAACGTATGCTGTTGAAACAAAATCATTCGTAATCGGCCAATGCAGTGCCCTGTCCATGTATAAAACACACATCGTTCAATCCAACGATGCATGAGACTGGCAATTGGATGACAAACTCGGCGCAATTGCTTTCCATTATAATAACAAAAACAAATACACAATCTACGACAGACGAACCAACGTATTGTTCTTTAAATTGCTACATGAATAAAAATGTTGCTTGCACAAAATGCAAATTAATTTTTACCAACCCGAGCTTTTCGGTGTTCCTTTCTTTTACTTTGCTTTGTCAGGCTGCAGAGCTTAACTTACGCGTAAGCTGGTGTAAGCTCGACGAGTCGCCGAACTTAACATATTATTTTTATTTAAAGAGCGAGCCTTCAACTTTACGTATGTCACACGACATTTGACTCAATATTCGCGATACTTAACTCTTTCATCCATTTTACGGGGAACCGTAGTTTGCAGATACATTTGCAAGAGTAAAATTCCAAGATAGGGTAGTCGTGTCTACAGACTTGCGGAGTTTTATTTTGTAGAGATGTGACAAATGAAAACGCTATTCCGACAGATCAAAATGTAATCCTTAGAAAGCATGCCCCACTTTTCCAACCCATTTCTCGATCCAGCAAACAACAGATGTTCGCTTCCATCGTGCCGATTAAAAAAAACAAGGGATTTTTTTTCCACGCATCGCTCTCGAGCCCATTACCGCTTAATCCTCAATGGATATTCCGACTGGAATCGGGGTAAGCGCGAACGTTCTCAGGTAAAACGACTGCCGTCCAATCATAGAATAATCCATTAAGATTTGGTTCGCACCGACGAGCACACTTCCAAACTCCCGCAGGGTAAATATTTCTACCTTTACACCGCCCCCTCTTACCCCCTAATGTATTCCCCCCCCCCCCCCACCTCATCTTTCCCTATTTTGCATGAAGGGAGAAATTTAAATTGTGTAATCTAACTTTCAATTCATTCATATATAGCGGCACCATCTAGCGGTGATAAATTGAAAGTGGGATGAATTCTTACAGTCATTTAGCTTTGGTCGTCGCCTGAGGCGGACGTGTTGGTGGAGGGCCGAATTTGTATGGAGATAT
This sequence comes from Conopomorpha cramerella, assembly GCA_012932125.1. Classification (NCBI taxonomy): domain Eukaryota; kingdom Metazoa; phylum Arthropoda; class Insecta; order Lepidoptera; family Gracillariidae; genus Conopomorpha; species Conopomorpha cramerella. Next base: position 28,492 of record SJJU01004576.1, on the reverse strand, counting down.
AATAGCTGGCGTTGTCAAACTTGTTAAATTTACTGCCTACGGTTTCCGACTCCGCAACGGAACCTAGTTAAAATATTAATTACACAAATTTCACTCACCTACTTGCTATACTACATTTCATATTTCAATATCCATTAACGAAATCTCTTCAATGGATAACTCGTAAACCACAAAAAACACATAACCAGCTTAATAGTGGTTTCAACGACGAATCATGGTGTTATTTTTGTTAATTTTTTTCCTTAAAAAGACCGGCTCTCAAGTTTTTACGGCTTGAGAAATTATGTGTACTGCATCTGTCTTCATTTCGGCGGCTATTTTTCTTATTTAACCGCGGTTTTTTGGTTGCGGTACGTATGGGGCTGGTGCAAAAGCTCCTCCGGCTAAAATCATAAATTGAACCATGAAAGAGCGGTAAGATCTTCGGCCCATTTCAGAGGTCCTTACATCATAAACTGGCCATCTTATCTGTTATTTTTATTATGTTTAACTCCCTAAAATTGCACTGTAATCACAATGCTCGGAAGCGACTTAAAGATTATCACAAGTGCGGATACCAACGTTCAAATCAAGATTTCGTAGTCGTGCAATGTTTGGATGCACCACACAACCGAGTATCGACAACACTGTCCATACATTTTTGATTGATTTCCTGGAAACATCCGAAGAGTTGCACTCGATAAAATGTCATCTAGATACACCTCCGCCAGACCGTTATCCAGGTGGCATTCGTAAAAATGTCATGAGCATAAAGGCGGACAATAGATTCGCCGGTTTATGTCCGTCCGCTGGCCCCATTCGCCTTTTGTTCCCGACTATGTATCGCTAAAGACAATAGAATGGTACAATCAGTCAGTTTTTGGGTCAGTGAGATTGTTGCGAAAAAGTGGTAAAACATATGGCGCAGGATGATCGCGAGTGCAAACAGTGGCCTAAGGCGGTGGAATTTCGTTTCCACTTTTTCCGCGTTGCTTTTGGTTGGTGGCGAGTTTCGAAAGTTATTTGTAAAACATATTTTCACAGAAAACAAATAAACTAGAAATACGTTATGTTCTTCTAATAACAATCACACCTTTTAAATTTCTGAATGACTTAGTAGTATAATTCTTGACTATCGTTTATTAGGAGATTGCTTCCCTGGAAATTCGTACGTAATATTCTTTACTACAACCGGTAAAGAGGTACCTACTGTTTTAAGTACTAGTCACACATCGTCTGTTCCTTCTCAATTCTATTTTGCCGCATTATCACTATTATTAGTGGTGCAGCGAACACACTGAGAAGTGGGTCATATTTCACGGAGATACGTAACTTTTCAAAGTTACTTTGCTACAGCGATCCTCTGGAGTAAGTCTTTGAATCGAACTTCAAGAGTATCAGATCCTTACGTAATCCTCCGCGGAGCTCATTTAAATCGCCATGTATTCTGGAGGCTAATGTAAAGAATCACTCAAACGGAAGGAAGAAAGAAAGAAAATTCTGCCAGTATTTTAATAAATCCCTGAGAGGGCACTAATTTGCGATTTCCAAATATAATTGAATGTTATCAAAATGAATGACCGCACCCCACTTCCTTTTTTGTCGCAAGGGTCGATGGGAGTTCTTTTCTCTCAGGATTGCTCATTTTATTTGAGTGACAAAAAAATGAACTTATTAGAGAATTTTAAATAAGAGACAGCCAGCGTTCCAAATCGAATGTAATTTTGTTTGAAGGGGACGATTTACTTTTCTTTATCTTGTTGAACTACTTTCAGTCGTTAGGGTTTTGGTAAATTTGTACTCAGTCTAAAATCGGATTTAGACACACTAACTACAAGTAAATACCTGAATAAGTATTGAGAAACTTATTCTACTTTGCAACCAGCATATTCAATCTTTTTTACTCCCTTCTGCGAACATGTATGACAAATCATATCCCTTAGCGATAATTTGCTGGGAATACAGAATTGCATCTCTTTGGGGCCCAACCAAGATCGATACAAAAATGGCTGCCAAGGGAGCCATGGTCAAGCGAGTGCTGAAAAGTTAAATTATGGCCTTGGCTATTGGAAACTCTGTCTTAGCGGTTTGTTTTTAGAGATTGTTTTGTTTGTTTCTGTCATTTGTGAACAAGCGTTTGGCTGTCATCGATTTAATTGTTGGTCGTCCGTCTCTACGGTCCCAGGAGGAATTTTGCCGCGAAAGGTTTTGCTATGCGTTTTGTTTTATTCCTTTTTGTGGTCAACTTTTCGGAACAGTTTGGAAAGTTTTGAAAGATGTCTTTTATTGCCATTTATTCTCATACGGCTACTGGCACACTACAGTGAAACGACTGTAATCATCTCCATAGAAATTATATTATTCTGTCATGTAGACGTACGTTATTTAATTTAATATTCCGGAGAATTGATGCGACAGTTTATCCAAGGATTTGTGAAGGGTTGGGGTAGCAGTTAAACAACTCGAAATTCAAATTTCGTTTCTGTTGCGTATTCTCTCTCCTTACAATGCGTGTCTATTGTCTAGAGTTAGGTCAAAGGTACATCTGCCAAATAAAACACCTTTCAGTGCTTCTTAACTGACTTAAAAGATCGTGAAGAAAACAAAAGGTGCAAATTATGAACCACTACCGTTTTTTCTTGCTCCTTAAGTATTTATTGTGGTACGTATGAACTAAAATCTAACAATACAATTTTCAGAACCTGTCGATTCTATATCAGCGATTTCAGTATAACAAATGTCGTTAACATCGCGTACCTCGTTCAATGTCACCATCGCTCATTGTCAATATCCCAAATTATCCCGACGAGCGGCGAAGTTTCAAATTTCTTTTCGATCCATTATAATCCGTGCATCAGATTTTTTCCTCATTCTTACCGACGAGGCCGCAAAGGTTTTTTCCACCACCCTTGAATCGCGTGGGGCGTGAGAAGCAACACATTTTCGTGACTCAGCAGAATGGGCACCAACATGTCTTTACAAAAGGGTTGAGATATTAGACCTACACGGTTTCATGATCCCCCTTTTATTAATTGCCAATTATTATGATAAATCATTATTACATCATTTTTCTGAGGTGCCCGCCGTAATTTGGAGGGAAGTTTTTTTGCTTGTCATTTTTGTGCTCTAGTTCTGTTGTAGGCTGTTTCTATTATTTCTTAGATTACTTTCATTTTGTTATCATCAATTTCATTGTCGAGTTACAGGTCTTCTTTCACAACTACTTTTCTAATTAATCATATGTATGAATAGGTATTATTTATATCGTGATTTTCCGCCCGCCAACAAATTTCAATGGAGGATCTATGAGATAAACTCGTACGACACGAACGTAAATTGAAAAACATCAAACGGTGATATTAATTGAACTCTTTGGAGCGTCGCTACGTGATCCATTAGCCGAGAATTTAATTTATAATGTACGCGAATACCTCAGGATCCTCTCAGAAACCAGGACGTGAGGTGGGACCAACAGCTATAAAAGTACCATTTTCTTTATCACTTGAACAAAAATTAAATAGATATGAGGTAGACTTATTTTCTGATGAATAGGATATCGGGGAATATCTATATAATGCACATTCAATAGTAACTACGACAGGATTATGAATACACGAGATATAATAATAATAAATAATACTTCACGCCGTTTAATCACAAATCGGAATAGGCCCACTGCCTAGCTATCTAGTAATGAAGACACAAAATTCTGTCCAAACGTTTCTCTAACATTTTTGTCCAATGTCTTACGATTGTTCGTGAGGTTTGTACACGGCTTTTACAAACAAAATAAATAATAATCTTTGGCGCCAACGCCACTTTGAATACAACAATATGTTAGAATATTTCAGACACATGCAGTCACGATTTCTTCAAGGATTCCTTCACTTAAACAGCATTTTATTTCGACATAATGACATTAATGTTATATTTTTTCACGACAATATTTGGGTACAAATTACCAAATATACCCATAATCTTAATATATTTGCATCATGCAAATCTCAATCACCACACATCGGTACATAATAAGAAAAATATTGTTACGTGCCTATAAATAAATTAGATTTTCGATTGAATTCTAGTAAAAAAAAAAATTAGAAAATCCGGCCCGTTGTTATATTACTTTGTCCATATTAATCCCGTTACCGTGTCATCATTACGGATTCTCTGGGACAACAGGCGATCATTTTATTAATAAAAAAAACACATTTCCCCCCATTCCGGGAGCAATTTTAATCGTTGCTCATTAACCGCATTGCTGCGCGTAACCAGGCGGCTTTTCGTCCGCCATTTTGAATTAATTTCGCGCCAAAACGAAATGGCCGCATGGGCGAGAATAATAATTCTATTATATTAATCTCTTGATCTTTCGTTTGGCGGTTAATTTGAATTTTTCTCCGTTTCTGTTAATGACAAGTTTTCAGTGGGTATATTTTCCTCCTGCGGAGACGATTCGATGTGTTCCAAAACATTTTAATATCTGAAGCTTCGAATTGCAATCATTCCTATGACTAAAAATAATCTGAAATACTTTTAACATTAAAATTTTTTATTTTATTTTTATTTTATTCATAAGACACATCAACAGAGTAAGTACAGACAAGTTAGAAAAATTACAATCTTCAATTTCTTATACTTACACCTATTACAGATATGCACAACATTTATGAGTATTTACTTACCTACTTAAAACAATTATACATCATTAACAAGATTATAAAAAAGTAAGGTTACAAATAATTCATAGTGCACACTTTTATTTTTAAAACTAATAATTAACATACGGAAAGTAATCAATGATCGCTAACTGTGCTGTGGCCTACCCAGCGCAAACTAAAACTCTATGTGTACCTATGTACCTTTGCCAGCGACAAGAACGAACGTGACTCGTTTCTACGTATGTCCTTTATAGTTGAAAAGATAATATTCATATTTAGTGCTTTTTTTTTCAGCTGTCCATGTCATGAAACACTGTCATTACCTCCCATTTTTACGTCATTGTTACTGTTTCTTTAGAATTCTACAGCGATGTTTGCATTTGAATCATTTAGATAGTAATTGGCTCTTTGAATACGGCCGGCCAATAGTGAACTGTCATAGTATGAAAGTCTTTTGGTGATCCCATTTTCACCTCAAAGATTGAAACAAAGCTTCTAATACCCTGAATATGTCCAGGACGCGTACAACGTTTGCCAGTTTACTTGCACACTGAAAAGCATGAAACGTCCATTTAAAATGGCGAGCTATTTGATTGAACTTCGGCTGTTAAAACGATTCAAGGAATACCAGTTCAAACAATGAAATTTGCTTCTTTTTAAACTAAATGCTTGATGCCAATGACAAGATCCTTCTTTCGTATGGTATGATAAGCGCATCGAGGTTCAAAAGACAAGTATGCGACTGTACGTTAAAATATTACGAAGCTTTCGTTTCCTCAACTAGAACGCCTAGATTATAAACAATGCATTTGACAAACGGTCGGACGTAGTTGGCTGATTTATGTATGAGTCCTATATAGGCCCCTTTTTATTAGAAACGGCATGTGCAATAGCTTATGCATCGGCCTTGGCATTTTTTATGAACGTACTTACATCCGGAACATCTTCTTCTATATGTTATTAATTAACATGAAGCAACAGTTTTTAATAGAAATAATACAATATAATGTTCGTAGAATCGACAATCATTGAAGTATCGATCCAATATTTCAAATTCAGATTACAAGAATATCTTTCGTTCAAAACAACTATTTCATTCGTCAGCAAGCGCAAAGACGACAGAGGACACTTTCCCAATAATAATCAAATGGACCTTAAACGTTTTAATGATAATGTAATGTAAATATTTTATTGTAAGATCAGAATCTCAATTTCATTATGTATTTATTAATTATGTCACAAAAGCGCTCAAAGCCAACATAATTAAAATTGATGCCCGCGACGAAGATTCTTAGAAACACAAAAAGGTTATATCCCCAAGAAAATTTCCCAGACAATGTTTTATACCTTTTAAATATGAATGTCGAATCCTGCGGGAGCGATTCAAAAATACTTCAGCATTTCTTCCAAGTTAATATGATTTATACTCAGCGGCTGCCGGTATCGAAGGAAATTTTATATTTATGTTGGTGTATAAAAATGTAAAAATATAACAATATAGCAAAAGGACCGTTCGATGTCTTTGTGGGTGTTTGGCGCAGCATTTCTTTCTGTGAAACTTTGCATGTGGTCTTGACAACTCTGGGATTGCAGAATAATATTATTTCTCATTGAAACGTGTTATGTGAAAGTGACTGAGGTTGATACGGTTCATAAACGCCTACAACGTCTACGCGAGCCCCACTTTGCATGAATAATTTTCTTCGTGTAACTACTGCCTTTTTAACAGTGTGTTTTTTTTATTTTTTTCAGGTACGTTATCTATTATTACAAGTCTCTACGAAATAAGTTACAGGTAAGGCAAATATTTACACATTTAGCTCAAATCGTCAGATAGATAGTTGGCTCTAACGACATGCCAGGATGAATATGAATAGCAGCCGATGCATTTGTCAACATTTCGCCTTTTCACCACCAATGTATTATTATAAATAAGACACATGAAACATGATTATCAGAGGAGAATCCAAAATCGTGAAAACAAAATTAATTCTCCGGCGGTCAAAAGGTTAAATACCCTCATTTTGATTCACTCGAGTCATAAATTTGTAACAGGTGTACAAGTATGATACCTCCTTGGAAAATGCAAAATCCCGAGTTGTTTAATCCTTTTTAGAGACCGCAAGGTTTTTATTAATTATGTACATTAAAAGGGTTTTCCATTCTTAAAATACAAGCATTGCTAAGAAAATGGCTGGTTGTAGTGCAATGTCATCTCATTAGTGTAAAATATTACGTAAGAAGTTCTGGAAGCTTGCAATTCGTAAAATCCTCGGAACCATTTCAGTCGTGAAAATACACCAGAAATTACAGATGGGATCAGTAAACTTAATCGTGTTGCAAAATATCGTTTAGAACTGGGATAATTTCAACAAACTTGCATTAATTATTAATAAATAGCGCACAATTTTCAAGCAAATATTTAGCGATAGTTTACAGATTTTCGATGATTGATTAGTCAAAACTGTTACTGAACGAATGCCAACACTTTAAAGCAAACACGAATTTGTTATTACCGTTTGCCGCTTTGAAAACAACGTTTATTTGGCGTCAAAAACGAAATCGCTCTCGCCTGTTTTGCCAACGCTACCCGTTTGTGACACAAGGCGGTCTGCGACCAGATAAATGGTTTTATTTAAATTATGCCCGTATTTCACGGTCCTTTTTTCTGTCCTTACTTTCATGTTTCACTCGCGAACATGTTTTTCTTTTAAATTATGTATAAAGTTTGTTAGTTGTATTTCCATTGAGTAAGATTTTTTTTGTTCAATGTCGCATAGCTAACACGTATCGTCGACCGTCGGGATGAATTAAAATTTTAGGACAGATTTAATATTAAAATATTTCAGAATATTTGTTATTTCTACGTTCATGCTTCTCGGAATGAATTTACCCAAATTGAAAAAATAATACCACTTAGGTAACTAAAGTTAATATTTTTAAATATTTTAGTTTTAGTGCTGAAGAATCACTGCTAGTATTTAAAATAAGTAGGTTGATAAATAGGATGAATTTGCTAGTGCCTAAAATCATTCATGAAACAAAATATACCATATACAGCTAGACTTAAAGACTCCTTTACCAAATAATGCAAAATAATACCTATCTAGATTAATTACAATGCCCGGTTGGACTATCGCGTGGGTATTAATTTCTTTTCCATAATACACCTAAACAAGGGACGTCACTCCATTGTTATAATATTCTAATCAAAGACGAACTCAATCCCAGTTATATTAAAAAGCCACAGCCCTTCAGTGCTGGGTGGGGCGTTCAACCCTTTGTACAGTCGAGCGCGAGCTGGACCGCACAAACTTGTGTTTATTTATTGTCAAGCACGATGGTTCTTTTCGTTAGATATTTTTTGATGTATATTATCCTCTCTATTTAATTATACTACTGGGCTTTACATATTTTTGTTGATTCTTGACTAGGTGTCCTTGCAAACGTAGTTTTGCAAACATACATACATTATTGACAATGTTCTTCTGCTATTATATGTTTGTATTATATACATACATGTAAAAATTCCCCAAGAATCTCTATATTTTCTGAAGAAAACCGCATCAAAATCCGTTGTGCAGTTTTAAATATATATGCATACATAGGGAAGTGATTTTGTACTTTTCTGGGAGACAGGCTCTGTGGCTTCGACATAAAGCAAACAATTTAACAGAGAGCCCGGAGGATGCTTGTAAGTAATATTTTTCGAAGTGTAATCGCCCAAGTACAAGTATTAAGTAATAGTGACATAATATTAATCTCATGTTTAAAAATATTTTTTAGTGGATATCCTGTCACTGTCCCTATCGGCACGAAATGGTCCTAGAAACGTTGTTGGACACGGCAATACGAACAACTTTCAATAAAGCGACAATCCTAGGAAATGAAAAAAAATCCGCACAAGAAAAGTCATCTAACGAATCAATAAAAAATTATACTTCCCCGCATTGTCCCCATAGTAAAAGTTGTTCATATTGACGAGCCGAACAACCTTTCTAAGACCATTGCTTGGAGTCCTTTAACACTCAGTATATAATAAAAATACTTATGTATTAAAAACATGCATATGGCATAGTTGTCCTTCTGTTTTCGCTTTAGTTGTGTTTACCCCGTGTTGTACTGATTTGATGAGGTTTTAGCTCCCAATAAGTGCATCATGATATTACATCCCTAGAAATTTCTCCCAAAGTTCTGTCTATATGTGAAAGAGATAATCTTAATTTAGCATTCAAAGAGCGCCCTCTGTAATATTGGGATTAATTTCTTATCTCGTTTTATTGGAATATTTGATGTGTTTAACTAGTTCTGTTCGCTGACTGTACCTAAATTGGAAGTACTCCTATATGATGAGAATACCGATTACTTTCAAGCTCGAATTTGGATATTGGGATGGAGATTTCGTTTTTCAGAGTATTTTGTTTGAGGTTTTATGCGTTTATTTACCTCTAGGAATATTAGCTTATCGAATATTTTACAATATTAAGTATGTATTTCTGAGTAGAATATTAAGGGGAAACTGGTATTTTATGCCTATCAGCATTATTATCTGAACACTTTAGTAGTTGAATAAACAATTCTTTATTATAATCTATACTAATATTATAAAGCTGGAGAGTTTGTATGTTTGAACGCGCTAATATCAGGAACTACTGGTTCGAATTGAAAAATTCTTTTTGTGTTAATATGATGATAAATATCAAGGAAGGCTTTAGGCTATATAACATTATTAATATTATCCCCAAATTCCCACGGGAACGAAAAAATGCGAGTAACACCGCGCGGTACAGCTAGTATACTATATAATTTATACGTACGTTTTTACGACACATTAATGACGTCATTAAGAATTTTCCAAATTTAGTAAGAACGATCATGCCACTTCTTGATTGGTTCCAACCTTGATTAATTCTCTAAAACCGTGCAAAGAAGCTTTCCCATACCAAAACCAAGTTGGTATATTTATCGTGAATCCCTACCGTTACAGGGGTGGCAATTAAAAATGCGTTCCAAATCCCGAAGGGACAACAGGGTTGCCACTGTAATTATGATTTTGGGTTCCCGTGCCATTAAAATTCAGTGGCAACACCGCAACGGTTAATGCGTAATCAATAAAAACTGTTATAATAGATTCATACGTACAGTCGCCGGCTAGGCGACTTGCCAATGTCCGGGACTTTGTTGACCTTGTCATAGAGTTGCTTTTCCTTTGGCTAGGTTCAAGTTACATTACAAAGGTAGTGTTTAGTGGTATGAACCATACTGTGTGCGACACGAAGGCTTTGAGGGTTCAAAGTAAATTGAACGCTATTACTATGCATTTCTTTGATGTGTCGTTAAGATAACGCTCTGGTCTTTCGGTAGGGGAATCTAATTAAAATGAAATTCGAAAAATTGTTTTTTTTTATTATTTTATTGTTTCATTAGACGCCTTTCCGTGTTGTTACCGGTAATTTGACAATAGTGTTGTACATGTCGCGCCTGCTTCGGGGAATGTAGGGCTAATGTAGTCATAGTTACGATACTTTAGGGAGGCCTATGTCCGACAGTGGACTTACATGATAATGATGATAGTTACGATTTTTGTATTACACACATCAAAAGTGTCTAGGGATCAAGTACATTTTAGAAGATTGCAATCAAGAATATATTTTACAAAAACTGAATTCATTCATAATTTATTCAAAATGTGGTGATAAGTCATTGAGACAGGCATGGGGAATTAGGTAGTAGACCAATCCAGAAGATTAGATTTGATGTAAATAAATTAGTTTTTTTTTTTAGCTAAAAATCAAAAGGTCTTGGTCCCTAGACACTTTTGACGTGTGTAGTTTACGGTTATGATTAGTATTTCATTGAATTTCGATTTCAAATACTGATTTAGTAAGTATGTCATTGCATGTAAAACATTTTGGGTCCTACTAATAAACGCGGTATAACTATTCCACAGTTACAACAAGCTCAACTTAACCTCTCAGTTGTATGTGGAATAAGAAATAACCAGTTTCAATAGAACTGTATAACAACTTAGGTTTAAGTTCCATCGAGCTTATTAGAAATGGCGCTAAAATTTTACCAAAATACTTTCTAGTTACAGTACTATAACAAAAACACTATGTGTCCTGGCCGAAGGTGGCGTGAAAAGTACTCGAAACCGGAGTTCATGTATGAAAAGATGTATGAATGTAGATGAAGCGAAAGGGGTATTTCAGGACCGTGACAAATGGAGATCTGTAGTCTCTGCCCCCTCTGGGAGACAGGCGTGAAGTGTATGTATGTATGTATGTACTTTATCTTATTAAGAATCTGATTATATCACCAATTGGTGTGCCCAATAAGGCTTATGATCAGTGGCGTGCACACCATATAGACAGACATACACAGCCTACCTTAGTATTTTGGCTACTCGACCTAATGATAGTGTTATTGCTAGATATTGTTTGTTGTACTCACGACATAGGCTAACGAAGGTCCTGTGATTTGTGGGTGAGTAGATAGTTAGGTACCTATAATTCGCAAATACAAGATACAATCCTTGGGGATTACTGCCTACCTTGTCGTAAAAACCATTGCACGCCACTGCTTATGATGTTGTACCTTCTCTGTACTAATATTTTATCTTAACATTGTGAAATGCAATAAAGAATTGAGTATTAATATTCTATGATTTTCAACTGCCTAAGTGTATGACTATGTAAGGTAAATGTAGGTACGGTTTAATTTCCTGTTTAAGGCGGTCACAGTAGGCAGAACTGACGTCATTTTTTATGTTTTTTTTTTAACTCTAATTTACAGTCGCCGTCACACGATACACGCTATAGGAGCATTAATATCTGACAGGTTGTTTTAGGTTATTTTTTTAATGTTTATTATTGTTAAAGTGCTTTTCTTTTTGAAAATTGGCTGAAAATATAAACAAGAAGAAGGATTTTTTGTTAAATGCACGTTACTTTGTATGTATCTGAAATACTTATAAAAGCAACCCTCTAAAATTTAATATGGATGATCCACAAGGAATAAAAATACATTTTCCGACAACTTAAAATTATTCGTTTTGTAACTAATACAACGCATGTACTTATAAAATCTTTATTTCAAGACCGCCATCTAGCTCTACCTCAAAATATATATTATATATCTTACAATACCTACCCGGCAGAGTTACTTGAAAACATTGTCCAAATCCGAATGTTCTTTCATAAAAAAAATATGTTTTCACTTTTTGAATCAGAAAGAAAACTTGATTCCGAATTCGAATTTCGAAATGTCTTTTTTCTCTAAAAAGCAGCCAGTCATTCTAATGAAAGAGCACCGGACAAACAAAGCTTTGCCATTTCAACTCTCTGAGCTTAAATTAAGGCTGGTTCACAATGACTTATTTGTGTTTAGTAGATTACTTTCACACTGTCTCAGATATTAAAGAGGTACTTTTTTTTCACAAATTACTTACAAACCTTCTTCCCACAGGGAAATTTCGAGTTGAGATACATTTCACGATAATTTTCTAAGAGAACATTTTTGAAAATGTCGTACGTTCTAAACCTTTGAACTTTTCAATTTTAATGTTGCTTACTGAGTCTGACATTTTGCGATGTTTTCCAATTTACTTTTGAAAATGTGATTAAGTGAGTAGAGAGGAATAATAGGTATATTAATATCGATAAAATGTAATAAATTTATCATTGAATAAAAACACATACAACAACACAATACAATCACAACACCAAGACTAGTCAACGAGCTGTCTCCTATGACCTTAGATCCTGAGGTTCCATAGAAGCCAGGCTTAAAGCAAGAACCATCAACAAAAATGCACAAAAAAAACTATATTTTTTTAACACACGATGTTTATTATGCAATCGTTCTTTAACATTCTGTAAAACTGAAATAAAAGTATATCAAATAGTAAGCATGCCACTTGATAACAGTGTACACTAGTCCTTAAGTTATGGGATCAGTCTTCAATGGTTATTGAAGGCGTTTGATTCGGACTCAACAAAGGCGCTAAATTGCCAGTGCAAATTTCAACGTGGCATTATCAGATCATCTATCGTTTGATGTGCATACAAGGCCCTACCGGCGTACACTACCCTCCCAACCACTTCATGTCATGAACAACTTCGGATCCTTGCGCCGAAAACTTTGACAGTACTTTTATAGGCCAAGGAGAATGGTAACAGTTCACTCGAAATTGTCCGTGCACGGTACATACATACATACACCGGTGCTGGTATTGGATTTACAGCCAATTTGAATATAGTAGCAGACGTGAGGTTGTAAAACGAACATAATATTATGAAATGTTTGTTGCTTCATGCAGAAACGCGAAACTTTAATACTGAACTTGTAGTAAAATCGTGCATTGATGTTTTTTAAAGACGATGTTTAATAACCGAATAGGTAACGTAAATATTTTTATATTCCTGATGGCTCGATTTTTAAAATACCTAAATGTACCTAGTTTGACGTAGTGACCTGCGCCCTCCTACGCAAAAATCGAAGAGTTTAACCTTCACTTACAACTTCTGCAGTTGTTTGTTTTTAAAAGTATTTTGTATAAGACTAGTTTCCTCCATACAATAAATCATTACATCCTTACTAATATTATAAATCGGAAAGTGAGTTTGTTTGTTCCGTTTTCACGCCGTAACTACTGAACCGATTGTTAGAAGTCCGGATTAAATAATAGGGAACTTTATATCCCAGAAAAAATGATCGGGCAGAAAGCTAGTATTTAATCATTTGTAACATGAGAGACAGTACTCATATGAGCCCGAAAAAAATCGATACATCACTTGTTTGAGTTGCTCTTGTCTCTATTTGACACTTGCCATTAGAGCCAGTAGAGCTTTCCCAGCCCAACTTTTCCTGTTCATGGTGTCGTAAGGAGCGGCCGAGAGAACTCCAGAAGACTGCTGCCCGTCTTCTGGAGCGCTCTCAGTGAGTTAAACCACAAGACCACTGCGATCGCCAACCCGCCTACCAAGCGTGGCAATTTTTGTCATTTTCCGCCAAATTATCATGGAAATCATTGGGGGAGGCCCTAGTCCAGCAGTGGACGTCACGTGGCTGATGATGATGATGATGATGATGATGATGATTATAGTCAGACAGAGCGAAACGGCAGGACCTTTCAGACATGGATCGCGTTTTTAATGTATACGTTACAGTTTATACTTATATTGGTTTAAACACATGTGTGGCCTAGAATTCCCCATGTGTCCTTGGCTTCCAGACCAGCAGGGTTTATGGTATTAATTTATGTAGGTATATTACTAAAGCGGTAATAGGCCTATTTTTTTAACGGCATCTGAACTACTATTACCTAACCAGTAGAACGGCGTTCGACCTTCATCCACTGCGGATCTTAAGCCCTCATAATTGCTGGATTAGGGGTTGTTCGACGAATAAATTACATATTTCATAGGATAGCGTATTATTAATCCATGGAAACGGCATTCTATCACGAAGTCAAACAGTAGCGAGCTGTGTATTTACTATGGACTCTGAGTTCACTAAGTCACTTTTATTGGACGACTGTACAATATGAGAATGAACATATCAAACGCTGCTTAACATCAGGCAGGAAGATATCCTCTGATATGATCGTATTGTAATTGTTACTGTCAATAAAATCTTTAGTAGTATTCACAGCACACCAAAATGCGTTTTATTATTATGAGCTTATGAGTGACTTTCTCTTTGTAGTGTTTTGGGACAGTTATGTGTTGTGCTCTTACTTACAAAAGTTGAACTATGAAGGTACGTGGTACAAGATTTATACTAAACCTAATAGGCATTTTATTATGAATTAATTTAGGAAAACTTTCCTTCTAGGCAGATACGATTTTTCATCGTTAATGTTTAACTCAATGACACCATCGGTCTCTCTTTGTCATTTTTCTTATTATAGACAGGGACGCATACACTTCTCATAGGCACAACTGAAACGCAAATCGCCTAGGGTTTGTGTAAACCTATCGTGAATCTGATGAATGATATCTCATTCGGTCATAAAACAACGTGCTACCTAAATATTACCCAAAGCCGGGAGCTGTTCGACTGAAGCATACAATAAAATAGACATCAAACGGAAACTTTAGTGTTTGATCGATAGACGGTGGGTTCCGCGATGGTTCTTTCGGCGCCGTGTATGACGCGAGTCGCTAGTATGTTCTTATAACAAGAGTTTAAGGAAAAAATATACTTTAAAATAAATAAAAACTATAGAAAATAGACCAGTGAAATTTTGACAGATTTGTCGGTTTCTTCATGGATCCCACTGTCAGAAAAGAACCAAATTTAAATCGGATCAAACTGGAAGTACCAGCTTCCAAATAAAAAGGAGTCTATCCAAATCCGTTTCCAGGGTCAAAAGTTTGGGGTAACAAACATAAAAAAATAAGACGCATTGAAAATACTACTTTTTTTTTAAGTGAAAAAATCTGTGTAAAATACTCTTGAGACAGCATATTAGCCAGTAATATGTATTGAACTTTAGAGAAAAGTAAATGGATATTTTAAATCCTGGTAGGTAAATGCAAACGTCATAGTATATTTTATCCCCTAACCGTAACTATGACGTATTTTTTTTGTAGGATTTGTAATTAATCTTCTTCTGTAAACGTAGTCATGAACCTAAAACATCGCCTAAGGAAACTTTAATAATTATTTAGGCTAACATACTCCTCTTAGCAATATCCTGAAATACTTCGTAATGTTTGCTTTAACCGCGTTCATATATCTCTGAATGAATATGAACGTACGTACCTAAATTATCATAAGGCTCTAAGCAGACAGGAACTAACGTTTCGTGTAACCATTATTGCCCTAAATATGAGGCGAGGCATACAAATTGGTCTGAACATAATTTACTATAATGTTCATCGATTTGGATTTAGGTACAACAGTTTTTCTCGTCGTCAAAATCGAAAATGGAACAGAATTTTCTATTTAAGTTTCTATGGCTACCACATCAATTTCCTTATGCACGAATACACTTCAATATTTTGCATACATATAAACAGAAGGTTGGTTTCTTCTTCTCAACAAAATTTTGTTTTTCTTACAAAATTATAAACCGTATCCTGTGTACTACGGACTACGTCCGCATAATACAATCTCGTCCATTGATAAAATGCTTCAAGCCAAGTAGCTCCTCTTACTTGAGGAAAAATACTTGAATATTCATTCAAAAGTTACGCTTTGCCCCTTTTGCCCTGAGGAGTTGAGCGATACACTTTGCCCCGGTCGGTTTGGGTCAAGATACTTACTTAGCCCCCGGCTGGATCCATCTGAGGCCTGCTAAGACACCTCGCTGATGAGGGTTACCGGGTAAAACACCTGTGAAGCAGAATATATGTCATTGTATTTTGAACTCTATGGCACAAAGGAAGACGCGTACATTCTAGTCCATTTTGCCTTGTTACACCTATATTGGCGCTTTTGTATGATTAGTAAATATATAATGAGTGAATAACTGCAGGTGGTGTAGACAAGTCTAGTTTCAAATTCATTTTGAAACCCGTAAATGCATGTTTGGTTTAGAGCGAAAATACCTCTTTTGATGTTAGTTCATTAATTTGTTAGTATGTGTCTTACGTAATCCGACTATCGCCTAATATTACAAACTAAATATAGATAGCACGGACATAAAGTTTCATCGGAAAATACATAATTATTCAAGTTATAAGCCACAAATGGCAATGTTTAATATATTGCTGGTTCTTCAATGTAGTTCAATTCAATTTTTGTTATGAAGCTTCTACCTAAATGGTTATATTAGCTGATAGCTCTCGTTGCGGACAATTCATTCTTAAACTTGACTAAAATGGAGGCTTTCAAAGTTTAGTTTTACTTGGTTTTACTTAGACTGCGACTCTCCAAGTTTCGGTATCCCCATCTGAAATACCCCTTCTTCGCAAATTTAATAATTCCGGCAAGAAGCCGGCATACCCGTGTGTGTTTTGATCAAATTTTCCACTCCAGGAGTCACTGCAACTTACACTGCTGCGCCGTGACCCACTTGCGTTGGAAGGAAATTAATTTTTACCTACATATTTAATTAAAACGAAATAAAAACCAAATTAAATAGGAGACGGAAATTTTCAAAAATAATAATTCTAACGTTCACCGAATACGAATACCACATTCAACTTTCGACCAGTTCGAAACAGACAACAACTCTGTCCTCGGAGGTTTGCCGTCCCCAAGTCTAAGTGCTTGTTTATAATTTCAAATCAGATATAACCGCAGTGGTCCGGCTTTGACCGGTTCGAACCGGATTAGGGGAACTAGAACAAGTATTGAACAGGATTAATCTGGAAACTTCGTTCAGTGCATGGTTACAGAGATTAAGAACTTGTATTACTTGAAGTTTGTTTCCTAGGCTAGCAATCTAGCTACACTTGCGCCAGTCTTATGTAGAATTCCAGCATTTACATTAACAAATTGTTTTGAAAGATTTATATACGTGCTGGTACGTATGTCCCGTAGCTGAGAAATAAGTCGACTTAATTATTTAATGTCCTTGTTTCAATTTCCAAAGTTCAAAAGCCAGCGCAAGGATAAACGAAAAAGTTTTCACGAGTCCCACTCACTCCAGAATCTAATTAAACAGAAACTTCTTAAAAATCTTCAAGACAAAAACCTCTCGGATTATCTCGTCTTAAGAAAAAGAGCTCGGAGCTAAAAGCTTAGATTTGAGTGGTGAAGCGGCGAAACAGCACAATATCGTCGAGGAATACAAAGCGTTCCCTCAAAACCGGATTTCCAGGCGGATGACCGGGAACATCCGGACGATCATATGTCGCTGCCTACGCGATAATGGCTTAAGCTGAATTTTCAGTAGCTGCACAATTATTACCATTTCACCAGACTTAATATTGGCGTTACATGCCTCTGCACAATTTGAATTTATTTTGAAATAAAAAGTAACTGAGAGCGGCGAGAAATTCCCGCTACAAAACAAACTACCATCCCGGTCTTGAAAAGAAAATCCATCTTTCGCGAACCGGAAAAATACTGCATAAATTGTCAACAAAAGTTGACCTAGTACAGCTCCTTGAGGTATACCACTACGAGCCACGGCGCTCGTCCGTCGCTGCCTTTCTAATATCGTGCCAGGTTACGTATTAGCTTCTTGGGAATTAACCAGCGTCTGTGAACCCGAGCTTTCAAGATATTTCAGGTAACTCTAAGTAAAATCCTCATAGTAGACGATCGTCTAGTTTATCAGTGTCAAATGTAGAATCGTAGAAACCGTCCTGAGACTTTGCTTTCAAGCCGTGAAACTGAAATATGGTTGAGGTTGATGTGTTTGCGCATACCGGTACAATTTATGTTTATATTTCTCAGCTCTTTGAATGTTTGGGCTTCAGTGATTAATAATATTTGCCGGGTTATGTTGACTCGTGTGCTTAGACAGATGGTGAGCATTCTTGTGTAACATGTATATATAATATTTGCACGTAAATGTGTTCTAGTATATAGAATCTCGTCTCCAATATCATTACAAAATAGCTTTCATATGATTATTAATATTTATATTTATTTAGATCATTTGTGATTATAAGAATCGACATCCGACTGTGAATTAGAATTTTCCAGGAATAACGGAAAAGTTTTATTTATCTACATCAATTTGCTCAACTTACTTTAGTTAAGATTCTGTTTTATCACAGTTAGTTTAGTTTCAAAGGTTTCTCACCTCGACTTTTATTTAATTCTCCACTTCTATTTCAAGTTTACTTATTTCGTTCAGATTGTTTGTAAGGAGGTAAAATTTTCAGCGATTCGTGTAATTGGAAATTCAAGTACTGTTGTTGTACGTTTCCACTTTCGCTGTTGATATAAGTAATAATTCATATTTCGCTCATAGTTTTGTAATTAATTCGCCTGCTCATTTTCTCTGTGCCAAACGTTTTATGAACCTTTGCTCAGGCAGATTAAATTTATTAAATACCAACATACCATAGTGTCTACAAGTCGTTTAACTGTGAACAAGGAAATATTCAGAGAAGGCATTTTTTCATTACCTTCCTTTTTGCCCGAGAGTTAAGGAAGTGTATATGAGAACTTAATTACCTAAAAGAAGTTGAACATTTCCTGTCGACATATTTCACGTAGGTACGAGTACGTCAAGTACCACGCAGATATTTTACAACAACTATTTAGTTTCTGAAATACACTATAGATAGTAAATAAGTACTTAAATGACAAGATTTAGCAGAGAGTGCTTCTGTGCTAAGTGTCTTGTTTATATTTAGTGGGTACTAAACAGCTACATATCTCGTAAAATGTATCTTTTACATTCGACTAAGCTGTAACGCAACAGAGTATCGAAGTATGTCATGGCATGCACTTAACGAATATGTTCAACTTGGGCTTTATTGATTCCCTTTCGACGATATTTTATATGGTGGCAATTACTTTTATATGACTAGCGAAGTTCTAACTCGGTACATTCCAGTTTTAAAAGACATGAAAACTTCAGAGGAAGTATCATTCCAACAATAAGGTTAGACAAGCTGTAATTTTATTTGGTCGTGAGTGTCTGCGGCTCTGTTTATAGACGTTTATGTCCGTAAATGGTCGGGTGAGGTTTCCTACGTGCTGCGTTTTAGACATTTCCAGCCGAGCGCCCTGACATTTTAAAAATAACAGGCCGAATGGCAGAAGCAGGTTATGCCGCTCGCCGTGACGCTTTTCCTGTTACTACAATTTCATAGGTTTTTATGAATGTTGTAGGTACAGTAATACAAATCGCTACTGTCACTGGCTCGACTGAATCTATTTTTGTACTACAATATCAATTGAACAATTACGTATGACTTTGAATGCGTACATTATTATCTGACTCCGGATGAAATATATTTCCTTTCTTTCCACTTTCCCATCCACTTTATGTCTTGAAACGAATCACATCTGCGCGTAAATTGACTTATTAGACTTGCTCGGCACCAGGGCTGCATATACCTAAAGCAATCATCAGATACGTACACCGCAAGGATCGGAAATTGAACGTCGAGATGGTCTCAATACTCCTCACTTGTATGTCAGCCTGGTACTCGGCGAGTCTATTCCGAAGATAGACTTAATTTGTTTAGGGACTGGCTGGAAGTCTGCATGCCCGTCCAAAAGTAATTTCCAGAGCGACGATGTATTTTCCAGCAATATGTATTTATATTTCACAGTCATTTAAACACAACGAATCTGAAACATTGCCGTTTTACGTAGACGGAGGTATATCAAATTTAATTTTAAAAGTTTGCTTGTAATATAAAGCCTTGGTCTTTGTGCGTAGGCGGTAAAAACCTGATCCTTCTATGGCATTACTTAAACTTTTCCTTTTTTTTTCACAGGTAAGGATCGATCTTCGAATAACTTTTTGTCCCATTTTGTGAGTACGCCAGATCATGTTTGGAACAGTGTAAGTTTTTTTTCTACCTTCTCATGTATTCGTCAGGGTGTCAAAGGTCAATCCTAAACGGTTTTGAGGTTCCTCATGGAGCTTTCATGCAAATCTGACTCCGTGAAAGCTTTAGTCTCATCTACATACAACCCCCAATACTTACTTTAACTTTATTTAAATTTTCACTTAGAAAAAAAGAGAGCCATTGTCGAGACATTTCTTCCCCCCCCCCCCATTCCCTTCCTAAATTAGTCGTCTGGATTCGCTCGCTATAATTTAGTATGTAAATTGTAAGAAAATGTCCCTTACTTGATTCCAAATGTAACTGCGGACAAGGGTTTGTATCATTCCCAGTATAAATGGGCTTTTGTTAGAGGCAGATTAAATTTTGCTATTTAAATACATTGGTGATTCTTCTATACGAGTCCCGAGCTTTCTTTGTTAACTTGAACATTCAAGTCATAATATTTAAAGAATGTGAGCTACCTTAAAACTATATACATACTTTAGTATAAAGTTAATTCTACGCTTATTTTTAGTGCGAAGCGCAGATTTGAATGTTTTGAATCGATGTTAATGGAAAGTAGTAATAATACAAGTAGTATGTAACTGGCAAGCTTTTGAAAAAATCTATGCTCTGTTATTTATCACAATATGTCAATATTGAGGCGGAGTGACGAACAAACATTCGACCTTTTTTCGGTTATTATAGTTAAGTAGGGTAAAAACAATGGCCCTTTAACCGTTAACCGAGCGGTCGAGCGAGGGTGACCTTCCGACAAACTTTATAAACTAATCGATCATTACCAAACGTCGAATCCATTACGATATTACGAATGCCCAAGAGATTACGGCTTTCTTGTCGAGATGATGTATCATTTTACATCTTTTATTTCTCGTCTTCGGTATTCTGAATTATTATTTGTTTTTTCCTCATCAGTTTGGTCGTTTTTTTTTCATTTCGGACTTTTTAAAATTTTAATTTTATGAGGAACAATGCGATCGCGTGAAAGTCAATTATAGTTAGAGAAAAGGTTTGAACTGAATGCGTAGGCAATGCTTCGCTGTTGACACAGAATTATTTGTTACAAGATACATACAATGAGAATGTTGTGTATGACAAAAAGCTGGAATCTTTATTAAGCTATGCTATATTAATATAACAATTGTGTCCTAGTATGTCACAAGAACGAATCGTTCAACTCGACTATTCATTCCGTTGTCAGAGGTGTTCAAGTGGCCTCAAGCTTCTAATAGAAAATTATACAAAATCTAAACAAACGTAACACAAACCGTTATCCTGACCTTGTGTCTCTTTTATCCATTAAGAAATCGGGGTTCAATTGCCTTTGTCACTATTGTGAATTTGTCGAACCTACCCTGACAGGAAAAATACAACGCGGGGACGTACGCAGGGGCATAAAAAGCATGTTTTTGATTTGTCACGCTTCTGAATGTCGACGTTCGTTGGTGCCAGTATAGGCAGTGTATTAACCATTTTAACCCCTACGGAAAAGGACTGATGTTTTGACGTCCGACAACGAGGAAATAGGTGCATTTTTTAAAAAGTTCTACCATTATGACACGAGGGCCCCATTGTGTTGTGCACCCGATACAGGGCACGGGCGTGCACCGAAGTGGTCATGTCTACTTTACTAGTCATGCTTTATAATATATGTGTCTATAGGGAAGTATATAACATCGATGGGCCCAATACTTTTACAATAATTCCTCAGCGAAAAGTAGACATTCTTTAAAAAAATAATTGTACTTACAGAAAGCAAGTGTTTGTGTCAAGTATCGAAATTCGTATACGTAATTTCACCTTACTTGGAAACTATAAGTAGTTATTCCAACTGAATGAACAAGATCGTGCCTTGGCATCATGAGATTGTTTCACTCAAAATGAGATCAAATCTAGACTCTGCCACCGCACAAGCGTCACTTAAAAGATATCCGATATTTAAATCCGTTCCGAACACAAACGTCATAGTGATCAATCAAAACCTCTGTCTCCCGCCATTTATCTTCCGTATTGGACCAGAAAAAAACCCATTCGGATGCCCGATGCCTTATTACGAGTGGCAAACAGTTGCATCGTCATGACATTCCACTTAATACTATGGGTAAAAAAATATGAGTTTTTAATTGAAAAAATATACTCATGTTTATATTAAAAAACATAGTCTTAGAGGAAACGGCGACAACCACAAATCAAACAGAAATCCGATAGGATTTACTAAATAATTGATTACATTTTTAAACTTCCACACACATACGGCTGATAGGCACCGAATGCCATAACGTTGAACGGACCACGTCGTAATTCACCTGCAGGATTTATTCCCTTATTCCTGTTTCTCTCGGCACCAGGAAAAAACCTGAATGGCCGACCGGAGCCCGCGCTATGAATATTGTATCCAGGTCCAGGGGAAAAATATTTATTTCTTCATCAGGGCTCGTACTTCAGGTTATGCCGATATTTTTTGCCGATGTTTTTGCACATTTACCCGATTTTGATAGCCGTTTCATGTGCAGGATACGCGCTCGAAATATCCCGAAAGAAAATAGCGGACGCAAAAGTGACCTCGGGGTCATCGAATGTTCGACTAAAATAAATGTTTCTTTTTCCTAAAATTTGGCTAGCGAATTTTCCGCGGCTAGTCAGCTTTTTTGGAATTGTAGGCACTTTGAAAATTGAATGTGTGAAATGTAGAGAAATAAATGCGATGCGTTGTTCTTAATGCAGTGTCTGGCACTGATAATGTATATGTCTATTATTTCATAGGTATATAGTTCGCAAGGTTTTGCAAAGCCTTCCTTACCGTACCGACAAGGAGACAAAAAAAAATCTCGTCTAGTCTCTAGTTGATAATGAACGTATACTTTTTCCTCCGAAAATTAGCCTTCATCGGAAAAATCCTAATGAACCAAATGCAAAAAACATGAACGAAAGGCGGGTACTTCCCACCCCTATCTGATTGATAGAGGACTCTGGATAACTACCTTATGTCGCTTCTTCTGTCTAAATTTAGTTCTTATGTCCTTGGAATACGATTCATCGATGCGAGTATGAAGCTACAGCATTAGTACAGTCAGTAAGTTCTAACTCTGAAATTATGAACTTTATTTTATGATATATTATTCATCAATATACGTATTATAGCTACGTGAATAAATTTATCGCAAATTGATACAGTACTGTACTGTTACATATGCCACACTTATATATTGAAATTTCGGTCTTACGCAGTTGCCTTAAGGACTGTGTCGGTGTGGGAATCACATTTTTGTCATTCAGTACAATCAGCGTCCGAATTTCTGGACTTCTTCGTCAGTAAATACATTGAACTAGTTGATACTCCAACAGTACAATAAGTTCGTTACAACGAGAGGGTGTTCAATTCAGAGTAGTTGGGTTATATTTAAGTCAATTTACGACCAGTTTAAGCTGAACTGCAACTTGGTACGAAGCTCTAACTAGTTAGGTGCTTGGTGATAATTTTCTCGTGTTTCTCACTGTACGAGCCGGGGCTGTCGTTTTGTGTCTACCATCACATAAAGCGGTCGAGTAAAGTCGCATAAATGAATAATCAACATTTTAATACTGCTTGGATAGACTAGAGGTTTGGGGATCATTTTCCGGTCACATGAGTTTTGTCATTTCTTTTTTTTAATGTTGTCTATTGTCTAAGCGGTCATGGAATCTCTTCCGCAGTAGGTATCACCATTAGTGAAACGTGGACGTACGATCGGCCAAAAATGTGGTTTATCACTTTTGATTACAACTACCTCTGTCACTAAAACTTCAATAAGGTTGATTTGTTATATTGTTACAAGTAAACAATGAACCCTAATGTCTAAAGATATTTAGGTTTCAAATTTAGTGCGGTAGACCAAATCCTCGGCTGATTGTACCAATTTTTGGACGGGTTACAACCTGTGTCTGCCCAGTACGGGTGTAAAATGTAAACGCATCTTCATACAGTCTATTTTGCCGATAGCGAACAATAGTTGCGTTAAATCAAAAACTTTCACCGCAACTTGAACCATTGGGAGAACATTTTTATTTTTAAGCGTCTGCAAAAAAGATTCTTTGTCAATTCGACCGTATATATGCTTTTACCGATTTTGAACCGATTTTGTTGTTTTTTATTTTTCTTTTTGGAAAGAAGATATTCCCATTGTGGTCTCATGATCAGGGCTTCATGATAGCAAACACGATTAATTGAGGGGGAATTTAAAAAAATCGTATAGGGCGACTAGTAGTGGACAACGATTATTTTTTCTTTGAATATAATGAATGTTCTACAAAACAATATTAAAATAATCCAACAGCAAAAAGTTACCCGGGCCGTGTCAATTCATATTCTCAAAATAACAAACGGCGTGGTCATAATCAATAACCAGACGTATCGAAAAAAAAAAGGAAATATTTTGCCAACAATTTGTTGATGAATATTGGGGTAAGCTGTCATTTTTTTACATGCAACGTTTTAAATTTCGTTTGCATATATTTTTGTTTCCGGAGCTACTGCAAATAATAGTTTGTTAAAAAAAAGCATTATTGGTGTATAACATATTGAAACTGCAGAGTGATTGATGTTACGATTCAGCAGTTGTGTTGACGTATTTCACAAAATAAAAAAACATCTCTATTAATATTGTAAATAAAACGTATTAATTGTTTTAAACTGTGACGGAGAAAAAACTATAGTGGAAAAACTAATTGCTAAAACATCTCTTCCACATTAAAAAAAAGTAATCAAAAGTTAATTTTATCTTTATCATCGCGTTATGTGGTTGTAGAAAGAAAATGGCGGAGTATACATAAAAGCAGAAATCTCGTATGTAAAATATAACATTCATATTTAATACGAAAATGTTCATATTACACCGCGTAACATCCATCCAATACGCCCTTTCTCTAATCTAGAGCATAAAAATAAAGCTAAACAAAAACGAATGTTACTTAAATTCTCAGAAACAATGTACGACCCTCTGAAGGTGTTTGTGAAAATACACGCTTTTTAGATCTTCTCTAAAGATAAACGGTATCAAATGAGTTTTTCAAATTTTCCATGCATCGAAAATTGTGAGTTACCGCCCTTTATTGCTTTATTTATAAGGCAGCCTTTGCCTTGCGCCGTCGTCGAAGAGATCTTTGATAAAAAAGAAAACAAAATTGGGAATTACAGTGAGTGGTGTGTGCAGATACCCGCTCCGGCTAGAAGTTGTAGGGTATGCCACTGTACTCTCTTTTGCGTCCACCGCATAATATGACGGCACGTTGTTTGCCAATTTAAAATGTTTGTGGACGTTTTCGATAGCTCGTATTTCCCAGAGCGGATTTCGGCCACCCGATAACATCTCAGCTTTGAAACTAAAGCAGTCTTATATTTTCATCTTTTCCATTTATATTCTCATCTAAGATGTTTACTATAAAGTCTCTCACACACACACCAACTATTTAAATCGATTTAAGAAAAATACATCGAAACTAACCGTGCAAAATGAAATAGGCCGTAATTACTAGCCATTACAACATACCACGAGCGTATTCACATTAGTAGAATTGCTCCACATTTGTTCTAAATATCTGCAAAATTAATTTATACCCTACCCTAGACCCTACTTACACGGAATACGTATTAGAATCGCTTGCCGAGGCACCGTCAATAAATTGGTCTTCCATAATGTTCTGATTCGTCTCACACGTGACTCAAGTAATTTTGGCTCCACAAGTGACGCGCTAGTATGAAAATGAACCCTACGTCCTATACATTAGGTTCTATATTCGTGTGTATATAGATGTCATGCGACAGGGCAGGACTTCTAAGGCATATGCGACAGGAATTATAGTAATAACCTTTGCATATGCGGTATTGCATCCGACGGACATTTTAGGGGAATCGGTATATTGGATTAGGTTAAGTCATGGTACGTTAAGTCAGCTGACCTGATTATTATCGCCTGTAAGGTCACTTGCTCCTTTGCTGTGTGAAATTGTCAAGTAGTACGGAATATAGCGGGAAATGGATGTAAAATTGGATTAAGTCGCTTCTCTCATGTGTTGTAAGTACATTACTTACATATTACAGCTATGAGGTACACTGGGGATACAAAGGAAGTTCAAAGTGTGAAATAAGTTTTGCTTCTGAGTGTACAAGTTCAGCATGGGATGCTTTTGCGTCGTGTGACTGTTTAAATCAATCAGATCAAGCAATTAATAACTATTGTATTGCAAATTTTAAAAAACCTCGATATGTACCCCACTTGAACATATATATTATGTATGTATAAAGTCTACTTTCTTTCCCCACTTTCAACCTTCATAACTTTTGAACAAATTATCCAATTTTCATTTGAGAAACAGATTCTAAATATACGCAAACGTTGTTTTACCAATATAATTTGTAGCCTAAAAGGCGTGAAGAGTATTTATTTTTATTTATTTATGTTATTCTAGTTTATAAGCTACAATGTTGCCAAGTTTCATCAAAATCAGTCCAGTACTTTTTGCGTAACTTTCGCATTTATAATATTAGTAGGATAGGATAGAACGAGAACAATATAGTTGTCATTCAAAATCAGCTAACAAGTAAACTTATCCTTCACAATCTGACCCTGGGCGATCAATAAAAGTTACGTACATAGTTACAGGTAAAATTATTTTCATCGTTCAACAATAAATCGCCAAACCGTTTTCGATATAAATCGTCCAAAGACAGTATAAAGACTACCTAATACTTTCTTGACATCATTTATTTATCGGGCAATATAACCTCAGTGCGGAGGCCAAGCGAACTGCGGAGCGCTTTTATTTTCATTCTTCTTTTTTTTTTCTCGTGCGTAAAACAACAAAACAGCGTAAAAATAACCAATGTCGAAATGTCAATTTTTACTATTGAATTATTCACTCAATGTCTGAACAAAATGGATACATATCTGAAAATGATTTCGATTACACCGGCAGGTATTTTAAAACGGTTTTATTTAAACAAACACGATTACAGCGAGATAAAAGATTTTCAACGCGATGTCAGACTCTTGCGTGATATTGAAAAATACATATAAACGCATTGTAGTAAATTTGAGTCTGTTCTGATCACATCTGAACACTTGATTAACTAATACTTGTAGTTACGGTTCGTCAAGAAAATGGTATATTCCAACCTTAGGGTGGCACTAAAGTTTAAATAGTAATTAATGACATTAGACAAGAAGTCAGGCCTCGACTGTACTCTGACTAATTCAATGGTAAATTTTAACGACCCATACCCCTCTTTTTTTAAATCTTTTGCTGTATCAACAATTATTCAACATTTTGTTAGAACGAAAGACTTTTCAAGACCACTACTACTGAAACGACGCGATTGAAAATCAACTTCTTCTTTTGTAATTGCTCTCAGTGTCGAGTACGAAATGAAAACTTACTATATTTATAATTAAAAGTTGCGCTACTAACGATGTAATTGTCAATAATAAAAATGGCGGATAGAACAAAGGAAACAAACTTGCGTAAGCTCATTACTATCTCAACAGTTACTCCATCAGCAGAAACCCAATAAGCACCTGTACATATGTAAGTATTCGTGCTAAACCTGTGACACTGGCACCTACCTGCAACAAAGCCAGGACTTCAGCTTTCTCGTAAACAACTAAAGAATGCCATTCGACGCGGAAACCTAACGACTGTCAATCATGTAGTAGAAATTTCGCTCTTACTGTCACAAAGTAAACGTAACTTTACTGCCTCGATAATTATCACGCTTACAATGCTCATTTTCCAATAAACGCCGCTGGAAAGGTAGAAATGCAGCTCATCTTTGACTGCACAAATGGAATTCAATATGACCACCATACATATGGCGAAGTTGTATAAATGCACCGAACATTTCGGCCGTGAGATACGAACTCTGTTGACTGATAACAATAAATAGACGCATTTGTGAGACTTGCTGGACCGAACGAGACGGTGGTCCCAGAAATTTCACTGCAAACCAACACCAATTGAAATAACAATGGAAAATGGCAACACAGTGGAAAAGATACATTTATAAATGGTGCCGCGCGCCATCATCCGATACTTGCCGAAGTAGAAAAGTTTAAAACTAAAAAAAAAAAACAAATACGTACAGAATTTAATCTGTGGAGTGGAACCGAGCGAGATTAATTGCCTCAGATATTCAGTGTAAAGCGTATTGCACCGCCGCTGTAGCTATGATGTTGAGCTTTATCACCAGCCAATATCCTGTTTCAGTGAAAAATTTAAATTTCACTCGACAACAAGAAGACACCAACCAATTTGAAAACGACGGCAAAAAATTTAATGCAATATTAGAATAACTGTAATCGACCTACTAATAATAGGGTGACCGCGAATCATACACGTAACGAGATCCTTTATAATCTAACCGGGTTATAATTCCGCAGACAT
>SJJU01004575.1:0-28405 GCA_012932125.1 Conopomorpha cramerella | reverse complement strand
ATATAAATATCTTTCGTCAATCGACTTTCATCCATTTTCTCCATATACTCCTGATGTTTATAGTTTTTACAATTACACGATGAATAGTGTTTTTATTTTAAATTATCATACAGTCCACTGTCTCAGTCCAAGAGCGTCTGTGGTCCAGTTGGTCGGATTCTTGACTTGTAACCAGGAGTTTGCGGCTTTGAGCCCGGCTACTGTACGCGTACCAATGGGACTCTTTCAGAGCCTATGTACGCAACGCAACGCTGGTACGGTGAAGGACAACATCGTGATGAAACCCGCACACCACAAGTTGTGTGAACCCTATAACGGCGATAGACTCACCTCCAGTCACGTTGGGTTAAAGCAAGTTTTAGCAAGCGCCTCTACCTACCCAGCTTTGGGATTAAAAGGCGTGAAGTGTATATATTTTCCACTATCATATCGTATCGATCCTCATAAGCAGGCTTCTTCGTCTTTTCCATACATTGTTCAATGTCCCACATAGTGGGTCACAACGATATTGAGTGGTCACTCGTGGTCACTAGTTATGTACACGTTGTCTTTTGAACTTGTGAGTTGATTTATCCAAATATTTCTGGACATATGAATACCGAGTGTAAAAGGACTCCCGAACAATATCTTAGAAACGTTGTTGGGATCGTGTCGATGTGAACAACTTTTACTATGGCGACAAATGGAATTGTTTTCAATTCTCGTACAATTTGTCTACATATTTTGTATGGAGATGAAAACAATTTTTTTTTGCGATTCCTCGCATTTATCGCCATAGTAAATGTTGTTCATATCGACACGATCCCAACAACGTTTCTAAGACCATTGCTCGGGGTCCTTTTACACGCAGGAGAGTAACTAATTAGTTAACGTTTTAACTTTTATGAATACAATGCGTAAGCGTTTCACTTTTACCCCCTTATGGTGGTCATACACGATGCTTCCTATCGTCCAATCGGTATGACGCTACCGATTGGATCATTAAGAATTGACAGTGCGTAAGAGTGGATATTCTGTCATGCCCAATCCATTGGCACACACGGTCAATTCTAGCTGATTCAATCAGGTAGCGTCATGCCCATTGGACGATAGGTAGGATCACGTAATCCCACTATTAGTAGCATTTGGTAGCTGGCTACGGCACGGGAAATAATACACCTATTTCGTAGCTAATTAGTACGTAGTCAGCTTCGAAATGGATCTATTCTTTCCATTAGCTATCAAATCCTACTTACTATTCACCAATAAAATATTTTCTTCTTACAAACAATGATTCCACGACAATTCTCTATTGTTTTAGACGTACCGGCAAGAGAGAACGCGAAAACGATCGTTAAATACACTACCGCCTATCCGTTTAGAGTTAACCATAAGACTATAGTGTGCGTTTATTGCGTCGAGCCGTTCGACGATCCTCGCTTATACCGCTCTCATATGAACGCCGAACACGCGAAGTGCAGCCTCGACACGCTGTTTGTAGGACTGGCGAAGAACGAGTGTGTCAAAGTCGACATAACAGACTTGCGTTGTAGGTTATGCGATATAACATTGGAAAACTTTGATGACGCCGCGTTGCATCTGAACGATTCTCACGAGAAGTCACTAGTTGAACCGCCGTTTGGTCTCATACCGTACAGATTGGATAGCGTGCGTTGGTCTTGTGTAGTTTGCGGCAAACATTTTCCATCGTTGTTGCATCTGAACCGGGATACGTTGAGTCACTTTCGTGCGTTCATATGCGACGTTTGCGGCCAGAGTCACAGCTCGAACACGGCCCTTGTGCAGCATAAACGCATCAAGCACGATTGTAAAGGTTCAAACGTTGTCTGTAGGCTGTGCAAAACGGTTTTTACGACAATGGAAGCGAAGTTACACCATCAGAGGACTGAGAAACGATGCATGGCTCACTGTTGCACGCGGTGCACGGAGCGTTTTCCCAGTTGGGAATCGAAACGGAGGCATCTGAGCGACGTACACGGCGAGAGGAGGTCGAAGTACGAATGTCCGAAATGCGACGCAAAGTTTGACTGCCGCAGGGTGTTTCACGACCATTTTAAATTGACCCACACGGACGAGAGTTTCCTTTGCATTCACTGTGGATTGAAGTTTCCTAATTCGTCGCGACTTAAGAGGCATTTGGGGAAACATGGCGTATGAAAACGTGGTGAAAATGTGTATTTGTGGAATGTTGTAGTCGTCATCGTGGCGTCCAATGATGGATGAGGGCCTCGCCAACGATTACCATGATCTTCTTTGGTACCAATAAATCGCCACGCTTGGCAGGCGGGTTGTGATCGCAGTGGTGTTGTGGTTTTACTCACAGAGAGAGCTGCTGCTCGGTCCTCTTTAGAGCTCCCTCGGTCGCCCCCTACGACCTCTTGTTTCAAATTTCACCCAAAAATAAACCCAATTTTGTTATTTTTCTATATTTACATAATATTAGGTTATTACTTATTATTTCTACTACGCCATGCATTCTTAGTTTCAGCGAGTCACAACGCGTTATATTTTTTCTTAGAGCGTTCTGCTATTGGGGCAGCTTCAAATTACCCCCATTTTTTACTTACAATTTTTCCATTTTTCTGACGTATAGGTCATATTCAATATTACTACTACGCAATTTGATCGTTTAATGTAAAATATAGCTCAATAAAATTCTCAAAATTCTGATTATCTAAAAAAACAATGGAGCCTACTGACGGGCTAAAAGCTAATGGAAAATTCCAGAAGAACCAGGATCACAAACGATTTTTGCCCTTATATCACAAGCTCTTTTCCAAACCGAACACTGGAACAAAATAAAAATAACGGTACAAAATTTACGTGTTAAAAACTGAAAGCTCTAAAAAGTATGTAAAAAACGTTTCCGGCACAAATATTCAAACGGACATCGCTTCGCGTGCCTTCCAAATCCATTCACCGTGCGAAAGTTTCATCATCATCAGCCGCATAACGTCCACTGCTGGACGAGGGCCTCCCAATGAGATCCGTCATTTGGGGTGAAATGCCAGTAATCGCCACGCTTGGCAGGCGGGTTGGCGATCGCAGTGGTGTTGTGTTTTAACTCACAGAGAGCGCTGCTGCCCGTCCTCTGGAGAGCTCCCTCGGTCGTCTCTTACGACCCCCATGACGGGAAAAGTTGGACTGGGGTGGTGACACGTGTATTCTATTCGCCGTCACCACACAGCGAAAGTTTCGCTATCAAACAAAACACTTCTACCAGGAAATATGATTGGTTTCCTCTCTCTTTCTAGAAAAGGTGCATGCCAATATGGACGCTGCGTTGCTGAATGCTGTGTTGTTATTACGCTACAGCACCGCTTTGCCGTTCAAGATTAATCGGCGAAAGTTCGCACAGTGCTGTTATTGCGGTTGCGATTTCGAAAACGTGTACGGTTTGCGTGCGCACGTTGATCGCGAACATTGCGACGTGGACCCGTGCAAAGTGATCGCTTCTAACTCCGGTTTGCTCAGAGTAGACGTCTCTGAGTTGCGTTGCACGCTTTGCGTTAAAGCTTTCGATGCCTTGAGAAGTTTGGCCGTACATCTCGTCGATGAGCACGGATTCGATATCAACATGGAGATGCATTTGGGTCTGTTGCCAATGGATTTGCATAGGGACGACTATGTGTGCCTAGTGTGCGGCGGGAAGTTTGTACAGATCGACACGTTGTATAAACACGTTGGCAGTCATTACGCGAAGCATATATGCGACGTTTGCGCCGCGGGTTTTGAGACTTTTCACGGTATGAATAAGCATATTTTGAGGAATCATTCCGGTAAGCTGTGTTGTGCGTTGTGCAAGGTGTCGTTTGAATCTCTAGACGAACTGAAGAGGCATACGAAATCGAATGCTGTATGTCACAGGTATAGATGCAAAGAGTGCAACGCTGGTTTCTCGTCGTGGGAGCGACGGAGAGAGCATCTAGTTGAAGCTCACAATTTCCCCAGAGAGGAGTATCCGTGTCCCCAGTGCGATCTCGTGTTCAAAAACCAGAAGCGTTACTACAGACACTTTAAGAAGGAGCACACGGACGATCACAAATGCGTTTATTGTAGGCGCGGTTTTAGCACGAAGAGGGATTTGGAAGAGCATCTGCCGAAGCACACTGGCCTCAAACCGCACCAGTGTCCCAAGTGCGGTAAGACTTTTACAACGGGCAAGGGTATGAGAGATCACATGGAAATGCATAAAGTTGGCAAGAGTAGGGACGTTGTCGACAAACATTTGTGTCCCGTTTGCGATAGGGTGTTCGTTTTTAGTAAAAAACTCTTGACGCACTTGAAAAAGGTGCACAGCGATGTCTATGAGAAAATGACTGTCGGTTCTTAGTAGTTATTTGAATATACTGTTGTTTGTTTTTGACAAAAAATACATATGTTTTATTTACACTCATCATTATTCACAAAGTCCACAGCTGGACGATGGTATCTATCGTAATTTGGGGGGCGAAATGCCAATAATCGGCACGCCTGGCAGGCGGGTTGGCGATCGCAGCGGTGTTGTGGTTTAACTCACGGAGAGCGCTGCTGCCCGTCCTCTGGAGGGTTCTCTCGGTCGCCTCGCACAGACCACCACGACGGAAAAAGTTGGGCTGGTGTGAGGACACATGTATTCTATTCGCCGTCACCACACGGCTGGTCAACGGCACTCTTTTTACCAACAAAAAACAAAACGCGTTGAAACTTCCCCCCAAAAACAAATAACTAAGTTGACTTGATATAATATGCATGAGTTGAACAAAAAAAGCCGGCTATGGGCTGTGATTGGGCGAGCACTGAAACAATTGTCTATTGTTTTAGGCGAGAACAGCAAATCGGAGCAATCTGCGGAAAACACGCGCGCGTTATTGGAGAACACGACCGCTTACCCGTTTCGCGTCGGCAACAGCAACACGATCGTGTGTAGCGTATGCCAATTGCCGTTTAACGAGCCAAAGTCATTTAGGAAGCATTTCAATATGGAGCACACCGGGCAGATGAACCTCGTACGCCTGGACAGGGTGCTACGCGTAGACATTATGGACTTGCGTTGCCGCATGTGTCTCGAGTCCCACGAGTCTCTGGACTCTGTGGCCGAGCATCTCAACAAGGAACACGGCCTCACCATCGACACGAAATCCGACCTGGACCTAATGCCGGTGAAGTTGACGAAGGACATCTTCTCGTGTCACGTGTGCGCGAAAAAGTTTATATCGCTGAAACAGCTGTCGAAACACTGCGCGTCGCACTACGGCAAGCATATGTGCGACGCGTGCGGCCGAAACTTTGAGTCGATAAGCGGCCTGGAGATACACAGGCTCAGCAAGCATTCGGAGAAGAAGTTCTTTTGCGTGTCGTGTCGCACGCACTTCAACTCGCTGGACGAGAAGAAGGTGCACATTCGCACGAACGAGGCGTGTCTGCCTTTCATGTGTCGCAAGTGTAACGTGAGGTTTCTCACGTGGGAGAAGCGCGAGGAGCACATGGTCGAGCTGCACGGCATGGTCAAGAAGACGTTCCCGTGCTCGGAGTGTGACAAAGTATACGATAAACGCATACAGCTGTATTTGCATTTCAAGTCGGCGCACACGGAAGAGTTTAAGTGCACGCATTGCGGCGAGTGTTTTTCGACGAAACGCAACCTAACGGATCACGTGAATCGTTTGCACACTGGCTCCACGCCTTACGAGTGTAAGACATGCCACAAGTGTTTTGCAACGCAACGTAATTGGCGGCAGCACATCGTCGTTCACGACGATAGCATGAAGCAGAAGTGTCACGCGTGCGGCAAACTGTTTCTGTACACTCACAGGCTAAAATGTCACATAAAAAAGTGCCATCCGGAAGTTTACCCCGACGTTGTTAATGCGAACGCGAAAGCGCTAGCCACAGTAATTATTTTAGAACAGCAGCCGGCGCGCGACGAACCGCCGCCTATGACGTAAATGGGTGTGTGACACTTATCACAGGCTTCTTTTCTTTTGTTTCTAGAGAGTGCACAGCGCACCGTCGCCAGGTTGAATGCCCGTCTTATATTGGAACACTCGACCGTTTATCCGTTCAAGATACCCGTGCGACATATGGTTTGCGTTTATTGTTACAAAACGTTTGAAGACCCCACCGTGTATAGGACACATATGGAGAGTGCACACAGAGAATTGCTACTGCATTCGCCGTTGTCGCGTTGCAATCTACGCGTTGATTTCTTGAAGGCCGACTGTTCCGATATCAAGTGTCGCATGTGCTCTAAGTCTTTCGACGATATCGAGACTGTGTCGAGACATTTGAGCGCTGAACACGGCGTGCGTATAGATTTGGACGTGGATTCCGGCATACAGATGTTTAAATTCGGCAAGGAGAAGTGGAAGTGTGCCCACTGTGACGTCACGCTGCCATGCTTGAGAATGCTCAGCCGCCACACCACCACACACTACCATAAAATCATATGCGAGACATGCGGAAAGTCGTACGTTGAACCCTCGACGCTGAAGAAACACGTTTTATTCGCGCACAGCAAACTAGTTTTCTGTCAAAAGTGCAAGAAAGCTTTCAATTCGCCGGAAGAGAAGCGCTCCCACGTCGAGGAATCTAAGAGATGTTGGCCGTACACGTGCATGTACTGTTCGCAGAGGTTCCTCAGCGAGAGTGTAAAAAGGGATCACGTGACTGCGGTGCACGGCAAGGAATGGCGTACGTACGAATGCTCGCTGTGCCACGAAAAGTTTGCGAACCGCAAAAACTATACGGGCCACTTTGAGAAGATGCACTTGCAGAGGTTCACGTGCAGCGTATGCAACGAATGTTTCACGGACAAGTTTAAGCTGGACGAACACACGGCTAGGCACAATGACGATAAGAGATACCACTGTGACGTGTGCACGAAGGGATTCATAACGAAGAGGAGTCTGGTACAGCACTCGTGGATACACAAGGAGGAAAAGAGATTCGAGTGTTCCATTTGCGTGAAGAAATTCAACCAACGCGTCAGTTGGAAGAACCACATGAAGGGCCACCATCCCGAGTTGGTTGATTTCTGAATTACGTTCGGTTACGTGCGTGTCGTGGCTATTTTATTGTTGGTATTATTAATATATTAAAAACAAATAAGCTACAGTTGTTTTCTTTATTTTTATTATGACACAAAAATAAAAACAAACACAAAATGCAATAGTGGCATGCTTGCTTTTATAGACTTTAGAAGTCGTTTAGAGAAGTCGAGGATTTTCCGGGAAAATGACGCCAGTTTTCTCTCTGTTCTAGATGAGACGTTGCTAATGGTGAAAAGGAACGCGAAAATAATCGTTATGTATACAACAGCTTATCCGTTTCGATTGCCCGAGATGTCGATGCAATGCGTTTACTGCGGCAAGTCTTTCAAACAGCCCCACTGTTTTAGAGATCACATGAAACACCAACACGTTAATTTCAACGTTAAAACGGCGTTCGTTCACTGCAGAAACGAGCCGTACATTAAAGCTGACTGCACGGAACTCGCCTGTCGCGTCTGCGACGAACCTTTCACCAAATTAGAAACGATCGCTGAACATTTGAATGTTGATCACGGCAAATGTGTTGATTTCAATCACGAGCTGGGCATACAGCCGTTTCTTTTGAACAAGGAGAAGATTGCGTGTTACGTTTGCGGTGGCAAATTTCTCGGTTTGCGTCAATTGAGTCGTCATGTATCGACACACTTCGTGAAATTCACATGCGAAGTTTGCGGCAAATCGTACATGTCCAAGTCTTCGCTTAACCAGCATCTGATATTCGGCCATAGGGGCGCTCAGCATATATGCCGTAAATGTCGTCGCAGATTCGAAACGGCCGACGAGTACAAGAAGCATATTGACGAGTCTAAAGTGTGCTGGATGAATAAGTGCAACGAATGCGGAGAGAGGTTCAAGGGTTGGCATTTGCGCGAACAGCACTTGGTACAGATTCACGGGAAGACCACCACATTCACGTGCCCGGAGTGCGGTGCGGAGTTTCCGTTGAGGAAAACTCTGCGGATACATTTCAAATTCGCTCATACCGATGACGCTCTGATATGCTCGTACTGCGGAAAGAAGTTTGACTATAAACGCGATTTGGACGAGCACATTGTGAGTCATACACAGCACAAACCTTTCACGTGTAGCGTTTGCGCCAAGTCGTTTGCGAGGAAGAAGAATCTAGAACAGCATATGTGGGCTCACAAAGAGAAGAGGTTTGAATGTATACCGTGCGATAAAAAGTTTAACCAACGCGTAAGTTGGAGGACTCATATGAAATCTCGACACCCGGAGCAGGGTATTGTCTGAATGATTACTTAAATAAAAATAATAATAATAAATACACTTCACGCCTCTAATCCCAAAGAGGGGAAGTTGCTAAAGCAAGCACTTAAATCTGTAAAATAATCACTGATATTAGGATAAAGTTGTCGCGCAAAACATGCAAATTAGATTTTTGTAATCAAATCAAATAAAATCACTTATTTCAGACCAAGGGAGTCCATATACAATGATGACAAAGCATGAATATACAATTAAAATTAAATTAAAATAAACGAAAATTAGAATAAAATAATATTAAATTAAAACAAATCAAATTAAATTAAAACATTACATTATAAAATCAGGTACCTACTTTCTTAAGTGAAGCTGCACCCAGTTAACTATTATTAGAAAGAAATACTACCCACTGTAAAATATAGTAATCAGGCATTAATTTAGTAGTTGTACGACACCAATTTAGGAACACATTACTTTGAAGTAACTAATGTGTGATTATGAGTTTTTGTCATCATCATCATTAGCCCATACTTGTCCATTGCTGGACATAGGCCTCTCCAATTGCACGCCACTGTGATCTGTTTTCGGCTTCGCATCCTGCTTCTGCCAGCCATCTTGCCTGAGGGCGTCCTACACTCCGTTTGCCGAGACGCGGTCTCCATGAGACAACTCGTTTTTCCCAACGGTTTTTGTATAATAGGTAATATCTAACTGTTATAAAGTACCTGTGTTACGCTTTATTTTGTGATAATTTTATTTTTATATAAAACTAGTGGACCCGACAGACGTTGTTCTGTCTTAACTATTAATATGAATAAGTCGGATTTTCCCCGTTTTTTTTGCTATAAACCTCACAGAGCTCGAGACCTTTCCAACGAATGCAAGACTGTGGAAATCGGTTCGTGCGTTCTGGAGTTATAGCGTCAGGAAGGAAAACCATACTTATTTTTATATAGTAGATATGGAACTTAGCCTGTATCCCAGGGCAGTAGGCAGAGACTGTACAGATCTCAGATTTGCCACGGACCTGATAAAACCATTTCACTGTATGACTATTGACGACAGACCTTTTTGTATAAATACTTGGTTTTATACGTCATCATCAGCCACATAAGGTTCACTGCTGGACGAGGGCCTCCCCCCAAGATTTCCGTAATTTGGGGTGAAATGCCAATAATCTTATTTTCTATACAAAATGGTTTTATACTTATTTTATTTTTATATTCTGACACATTTATTGGTTGTTTACAAATTTTGATATATATTTTTTACTTTTGCTTTTACCTTTATATGAGACGGATACATAATCAGCAATATAATATTTTAAAACTCCTTAGTTCCATTTAGTAGTCGTATTTGGTAGCTGGCTACGACACGGGAAAGAATAAACCCAATTCGTAGCAAATTTGTTCGTAGCCAGCAGTGGCGTGCACCGGCTTTTACGACAAGGTAGGCAGTAATCCCCAAGGATTGACACCTATGTATAGGTAACTTGTCTTTACGAAATACAGGTACCTACCTATCTACTCACTTACAAAACACAGGACCTTCGTTAGCCTATGTCGTGAGTACAACAAAAAAAGATCTAGAGCAACAACTCTATATTATTCGGTCGGTTAACCAAAATACTAAGGTAGGCAGTGTCTTTTTGCCTATATGGTGTGCACGCCACTGGTAGACAGGTACCAAATCCGGCCACGAAACGGGACTAAGGCCTCATTTAAGGACATGTGGCGCGGTGCGCGTCTCGTCGGGCGCCCATACAATAGTGATCGTTTTTGACGGTCGATGAATGGGAGGTTTTCTGACAAGTGATTTATAGCAGTTCTAACCACAGATGGCACTACCTAGACTGGGTTGTCATTTTATAGTTTCATTTTCTGTTGACAATTTTCATATGAGTTTTTCCTTGAGTCTGATTAGCGCCACCAGTGAGATGTTTTGGAACTACTTTTGACATATTTGAAGCAGTCAGAAAACCTCTCATTCAAAATGTATGAGCGCCAGACGCGCACGTAGCAGCGCCCCGCGTGTTCTTTATTTTTACAACCCTAATAAGGTGCTTTTATTTCTATTAGAGTAGCACTTCGGTGCACAACAGTTACTTTCGATAGACCACTCCGATACAAGTTTAAATAACACACAAGTTTTCGTTTAGTAATTTTTTCTTGAATAAGTAACAAATCAAATGAATACTTGCATTTGTAATATTAGGATTTTAAATACAAAATTATTTATCTGTGCTTTTATTTTGCAGTATCTAACAAAAACTGTACATACTCTAAAAATAAACCGATTGAAATACTCATAAAGGTACCTTTGTATTTTTATTTCTGTCTTCACTCTCGTAATAATCAAAGGAATTTTAGATTCCTAATCAAAGCTAACCTAATCAGCAAAGTAATGGGTAATTTTCAAAGTCCAATAAAAAAAATCCTCTAGATGTCGCTGCTAATCCAACTTTCTGTCACTTAAACTTACGCTATCAAAAAGAAAATTGGAGCCAAAATATTACAATTTATAGTAAAAATCAGCTGGTTGTTATTTACAAAAATACAATGAGTAAATACAATCTGATCACAAAACTGCGCATTGAAAACAAAACATGAAACAATTTAAAAAATGTTTATCCGTTTCCAAATATATTTTGTCTGCTGCCCACTGTGAAAATGTATTGTTTTTTCCACAAAAAAAACCACAATAACTTGAATTGAAATAACTGATAAGATTTTATTTTCTGGGCCTCGCAGCCCCCCTTTAGACCTGCACATCCTAAGGGATCGTAATCGCCCTCATTGGTAAATACTATTCTAAGCTAATAAAAAAAAACTATTCTTCAACTCATCAAGCGCCATCTATCTTTAAAATAAAGCGGAAACAGTATTCAGTGTTCGTTATTGTGTCATATAAAGTAGGTACATAAGATTGAATGAGCCCTACATTTATATGGGCCCTGTTAGGGCATTGCACATAGTAACTTAAATAACTAAATTATACACAAATAAACAATATCCACACAGTAAAACAGAACTAAGGATAGAAAACAAAATTGCCGATTACTGAGAAATGATGTAGAACATTTTGTTTGTTCTAGAATACTCGGATATAAGCGTCGCCAAATGGAACGCGGAGATCATTATCAAGTTTACAACCAGCTATCCGTTCAGAATACCCGGTGACTATGTGCAATGCGTGTATTGCGACGAGAGCTTTGAGAATCCGAACGATTTTAGGACTCACATGAGTAGCAACACTCACAAATACGACCGCAGAGTTGCCCTCAGGCACTCGTCGTGCGACAACTTTCTGAAACTCGACTGTACGGAACTGAAGTGCAAGATTTGCAACGAAAGTTACGACAAACTCGACGAGATCGCGTTGCATCTCAAGGCGGAACATCGAGCCAGATTGAATCTCGACAAACCGCTCGAGCTGTTCCCGTACAAAATATTTCGGGACAAGTTCCAGTGTGGCATATGTGACGAGAAGCAACCCGGTCTGAGGCAGTTAGGTAGGCATATCGTAGTGCACTTTCAGAAGTACACGTGCGAAACGTGCGGAAAGTGTTACATCAACTCCAGCACGCTGAAGAAGCACGTGAGCGTTTGCAGTAGCGGCAAAAAATACTGTCAGAAGTGTAGAAAACTGTTCGACACACCCGAGGAGAGGAGGCGACACTTGGACGCCAACGAGAAATGTTGGCCCTACAAATGCGATGAGTGCTATTTGAAATTCCCGACGTGGCGTGTTAAGCAGAAGCATATGCTGGAAACACATCAGAAGGCTAAGAACTACCCGTGCATGGAATGCGGCGCGGTTTTCTATAAGAATTATGACTACAGGCGTCATTACAACGTTGTACATAGCGCGGGGAGGTTTCGGTGCACGTTTTGCGAGAGGGATTGGCCCTCCGAGCAGAGTTTGAAACGGCACATCATCACGCACACGAAGGAGAAGCCGTTTCAGTGTGACGCGTGCCCCAAGGCGTTTGGCACCAAGACGCTGCTGCGGCAGCATTATTGGATGCACAGAGAGAAAAAGCGTTTCGAGTGTAAAATTTGCGATAAGAAGTTCAATCAGCGAGTGAGCTGGAGGACCCATATGAAGGGACACCATCCAGAAATTTACAGGGAGAATCCTAACGCACAGTTTCCTGTGATTTAGTAATTTTGTTTCATCAAAAGCTTAGGGTTTAGTAGGCTAATTTCATGAGCGTTGTTGTAGAGTTTTAAACTTTTTATAAATTTTATTAGGTCGTTTTCCTTTTAATTATTTTCGTTTCATTATGTTACTAGGACATGTGTGTTGAGAGTGATGCGATTACAATGTCGTTGTGCGTTCGAACGAACGAAAGACGCAAGAGTTAACATATCCTATATGAATTAGACCGAACGATCCAAACTCAATGGATGTATTCTTTTTGTTTTAGAATTGACGAATATAAACGTGGCGAGGTGGAACGGTGAGATTGTTGTGAAATTCACAACGGCTGTACCATTCAAACTGCCCGGCGATCATATGAAGTGTATATACTGCGGCATGCAGATTGAGAATCCCGATGAGTTTATGCGTCACGCTAACGGCCATGAGATTGTCGACGTGCGGCGGGCACTGCGTCACGTGGGCGACGGTTGTTTTCTCAAAGTCAACTTCAAAGAGCTGAAGTGTAGACTGTGCTGGGAACAATTCGAGAGGTTGGACGACGTCGCTTCCCATCTGAAAACTGTGCACAGAGCAAAGTTGAACCTACTCCAGGGATCGTTCATAATGCCGTACAAGTGCGACTCGGAGAAACTCAGCTGTGGCATATGCGATGCGCGCTACGCCGGTCTGCGTCAGCTCAGCAGGCACATGTCCTGTCACTTTCCCACCTATCAGTGCGAGGTCTGTTCCAAGTTCTTTATAAACAAGTGCGGCTTCAATCATCACAAGTTGACGTGCAACGAGGACACGTTCGTGTGCCGGTGTCACATGAGGTTCAAGACTAAAGAGTTGAGGC
Source organism: Conopomorpha cramerella (assembly GCA_012932125.1). Lineage (NCBI taxonomy): Eukaryota > Metazoa > Arthropoda > Insecta > Lepidoptera > Gracillariidae > Conopomorpha > Conopomorpha cramerella. The sequence goes on along the minus strand of SJJU01004575.1, from coordinate 15,151 downwards.
GTGAGCACTTTATCGGCTCCGAGGCGTGTTGGCCCTACGCGTGCAAGGATTGCGACGTTCGATTCAAGCTGTGGAAGGAGAAACAGGAGCATTTGACTGCGGTGCACAAGTTGCCGAGCAAAACTTACAAGTGTCCGGAATGCAGTGCGGTGTTTGAGAGGCAGTCACATTGCGCCGTGCATTTTCACGAAGTGCACGGCGGCGATTCGGAGGACGCGAACAAGTGCAAGTTTTGCGGGAAATTCTTTCTAGGGAAAAAGGCACTGCAAGAGCACGTGGTCACGCACACGCAGGAGAAGAATTTCACGTGCGACGTGTGCAGTAAAGTGTTTGGCGCCGCTAAACATTTGAAACAACACTCTTGGATTCACACCGAGGTGAAGAGGTTCTCGTGCTCGATTTGCGACAGGAAATTCAATCAGCGCGTGTGTCTCAAGGGGCACATGAAGACACATCATCCGGAAGTTGATTTTAAATAGAGACGAATTGTATTCCTCTAGTTTACGAAAAAAACAAACTATTTATTACTTATTACTGTAAGTGTATAGGTAAAAATGATACGTACGTAACTTAATAACGAACAGTACTTTAAATAAATCGAATAGGTGTTATAGTATTTGACGTAGTTGTTACATTGTCGGCCTAATGCACATTAGTCGTACGGGTGGTAGTTGTATGCGGTGTACAGTCACTCGGCATAATGATATCTGACAGAACATTTCTTTTGTTCTAGACGAGGCGGCAAGACACTCCCTGAGATGGAATGCCGAAATTATATCTAGGTTTACGACAGCGTACCCGTTTAGGCTGCCGGGCGCACATATGGTTTGCGTCTACTGCGACGATGAATTTCCGTTCCGGCACTCTACCGCGATCACATTGATACGATCCACGGCAGCAAACCGAACGTTCGCAAAGCGCTGAGTTACGTCAACTCTGACAACTATTTGAAAGTTGACGCGACATTACTCAAGTGTAGGATATGTAATGCTAAGTTCGACAGATTGCAAGAGGTCGCCGATCATCTAGTGAATGTGCATCACGCGAAATTGAAACTAGACGACGGCCTATTAGTTCTGCCGTACAAGTTTGTCGATGACAAACTCCTATGCGGAATATGCGATAGGAGCGTTGCGACACTGAGGCATCTCGGGCGCCATCTGGCGACGCACTTTCTAAAGTACTCGTGCGATTACTGCGGCAAACTGTACATGTCTATGAACACTTTGAAACGTCACGCGTTAACGTGCCGCAATAAGGACCAATCACTCTGTTTCAAGTGCAAAGAGTACTTTCCCAGCCTGAAGGCGAGGAACGAACACTACGCGAACTCGCGTGGTTGTTGGTTCTACGTGTGCAAGATTTGTAGCGAACGTTTCCCCTCGTACAGAATAAAGAATCGTCACATGATCGAAGTACACGACGAACAGCACAAAGCCTACAAGTGTCCGCAGTGCGATGAAGTCTTCGAACAGAACATTCAGTACGTGACGCATTTCAAACAGACGCACGACTCGGAGAACGATCTGAGATGCGAATACTGCAGCAAAGTGTTCTCATACAAAAAAGCTCTGAAGGAACATCTAGTGACGCACACCAAGGAGAAGAACTTCACGTGCAAGGTGTGCGATAAAGCTTTCGGCACTGACAAGAGTCTGCGCCAGCATCTGTGGACTCACAGCGATGTTAAGCGGTTCTCGTGCGACATATGCCACAGGGAGTTTAATCAGAAAGTGTGTCTGCGCGGCCACATGAAGACACACCATCCCGATGTGAGGACGTAAATTCTCGGAAGTATATCGTTAATGGACAATTTTTTTCGTTAAATACAAGGTCTGGACCTTGTAATGTTTCACCGTGGTATGCTAAAAATCTCTCATAAGCTGGTCATATGTACACTAAATACTACAAGCTCTAGGTTGATGTACGTCAACTAGTCGAAACGTTTTAACTTCTTAGGTGTACGGTGGTTAGAGTTAATAGGCTCTAATCCATACTAATATTATAAACGCGAAAGTAACTCTGTCTCGCTTTCACGCCAAAACTACAAAGCCGACTTAAAATCGGAAACATTTGGAAAGTTAGTGCCTGAGAAAGGACATAGGCTACTTCTTATCCCTACTACCCTCTGTGGGCTGCGTCACTATATACAGGATGTCATAGTTTGTACGAAATAGTGAAACAACGCGAAATGATATCGCGAGGGGTCCACTAGTTACAAATAAAGCTCACGCCAGCCGAGATGAATGATACGACGTATTTTTTTGTTCTAGAAATGAGAGATAAAAATGTGCCCCGGTGGAATGCTGAAATTATTATGAAATTCACCACAGCCGTGCCATTCCGGCTGCCATCTGGCGATGCGATGCTATGCGTCTACTGCAACAATAGATATGTTGAGCCGGCGGCCTTCCGTCGGCACATGCGCGACGAGCACAAAACGTTCAATAGACGCCACGTGTTCGCGCACGTCACTGTCGAGAACTACCTGAAGCTCGACTGTACGGATCTAGAGTGTCTCATTTGCCGACAGAAGTTCGACAAACTCGATACTATAGCGAAGCACTTGAAAGTGGACCACAAAGCTAAGTTGGTACTGGACAAAGGCTTAGATTTGATGCCGTACGTTTTGGGCAACGATAAGATACAGTGCGGCATTTGTGACTCGAACCAGCCCGGCATGAGGCAATTAGGCAGACATCTGACGACGCACTTTCAAAAGTTCACGTGTCACACGTGCGGAAAGTCGTACATCAACCACACGTCGTTGAAGTATCACGTGAGATTTTGCAATAGGGATAAGCACCCGTGCTGGAAGTGCAAGAGGCACTTTAGCTCGGCCGAAGAGAGACGCAAGCACGTGGAGTCCTCCGAGTTGTGCTGGAGGTACACGTGCGACGAATGCTGTCACAGGTTTATCACGTGGCGTGAGAGAGAGGAACACATGAAGAGCGTTCACAACCGACCGAGCAGGACTTACCCGTGTTCGGAGTGCGGCGAGGTTTTCAGCAATCAACATTTGTATAGGAAACACTTTCGCACAGAGCACACGGGCGACGAATACCGTTGTATGTACTGTGGTAAGAGTTGGGACTCCAACAAAGCGTTGAAGGAACACTTGGTCTCGCACACTAAGGAGAAACCGTACACGTGCGAGGTGTGCTTGAAGGGTTTCGGCACCAAGAAGAACTTGGTGCAACATTCGTGGATACATAAAGAGAATAAGAGGTTCGAATGCACAATATGTGATAGGAAATTCAATCAGCGCGTTAGCTATAAAACTCATATGAAGGGCCACCATCCCCATCTTGTTGATTTTTGATCTATGTTACTCTTTTTTTTGGGGTTGTAATACCTGGGTATTTGATTTTTTACCATCTGCCGTAAAAAGCGCTGCTTCTCTATAGTCGGCGTCACTTACGAAGCAAATTCTGACAGGTCGATTGACATGTCTAGTCTGGACTGATACACATACATACATACATACACTTCACGCCTGTCTCCAAGAAGGGTAGGCAGAGACTACAGATCTCCATTTGTCACGGTCCTGACATACCCCTTTCGCTTCATCTACATTCATACATCTTTTCATACATGACCTTCGGTTTCGAGTACTTTTCTGGACTGATAGTGTTGTACATTACTGGCAAGATTCGATTTATTTTAGAATGGGGGATTTTCTTTGACGTTTTTCTGACAGATTTTCGGGCGGAGAATTGGCATTACTGACATTATTGTCATACTGGCAAAGTATGACAGTAATATTAAATGTTTAAAACGGGTACTATAGCGCGGAGATTAACCAAAGACAAGCATTCAGCTTACCTTCGTTGTTTGCCCGACGTTTCCACACAGTTACATGTGTCGTGGTCGCTGAATGAATCGCGTGGAGCTGAATGCTTATCTTTGGTTAATCTTCGCGCTATAATACCCGTTTTAAACATTTGATATCATGTCAGTGCGCGTTTCCTTAAAAAATTATATGACAGTAATGACTAAAAAAATTCTCCATTGATTTATGTGTGCCATGGTTTTCACTTCTAACTGCACAATATAGAAAAGATGCAGCTTCGAACAATTAAATCACAGCACTAAATAAAATTGATGGAAAAGAAGAAATAGCAAATAGAATGTTTAACGCTGGGATACATTGTCAGGGCCATACATGTGGTTGTCAGTTATACTTCCATGGGCATTATCAATTTGTCAGAATTTGCTTCTTAGATGACACCGACTGTCACATTTGTTATAATTATGTTTTTAACCGGGTAGGTATATCGGCGCGATTACGAATAAAAGCTCGAGCTTGCCTTGGTTTTTACTCGACGTTTCGACACAGTTGCACGACTGTGTTTTGATCGCGAGCGAATTGATTCTGGATCGATATACCTACCTTAAAAACTTAAATAATAACGCCTTGTTGCCGGTATGCTCTTTACTTTATCTGGCATTAAAACTATAGTCTTCTCTTTCTGTCTTACATTGCCTGTAAAAAAGAGACAGCTATAGATTAAATGACAGAATGCGTGTGCCTTCCGGAAACTGGGCGTGTATCTGCGCGTTTCATTTAGTGTTAGAGATGCAGCGGTATTTATGTATTAAAATGATGTTAATTGTTAGTCCACCTCTCGAACAATATTGTACGGTTATGTTACATAGTTAGTAACCAATAAATATTTACATAAATTAAATTTGCATTTGTTTTTATGTAATGAAATAATATGCCCGGGACTATAAAAAATATTCTTGACACCCTATCACTCAGACCGAAAACCACTAGACTCACTCTGTCCTCCAGCACATAATCTTGAATTTGCAAAGTGTTGAATCTCTACCCATAACAAACATATAAAACCCCTACTAGTGTCAAATACTTCGGCATCCTTCCAGCATTCGTAACGTACAATTTTCTATTTCACTACAAGTGACCAGATCAGCTAGATAAGGTAGTTGTTGAGTAAAGAGGATGTAAGCAGTATCATTCAACATTTTGGAAAAACAACATTTTGCTACTTTTCTCTGAGGAGCCTAAAACAGCCTTTTTTGATTGCTTAGACAGACAGCGGGAGGCGACTATGTTTTATACTACTATATACGATTATAGACCCAGGAAATGTGAAATAATAGAAAAGGACAAAAAACTGAACGTTTTCTAAAAAACTTTTGTTATTAGTAAGGGGCATGTGAGAGGGTAATTGTTAGAATGATCTGAGAAATCTTGAGGTAAAATAATTAAAAGACAGATAGGACGGAACAAGAAAGGCAGGCAAAAGTCTGATTAGTTTCAAATTACTGAACGAAGTTTCTTTAAAAGCACTATCTATGAACAAACCTTTGACCCACAATCCGGCTAGATGTTAAGCAGCGATGTGTGTCTACGATGGAGCACACGTGTTCTTTAGGTACCTGTTTACCACAGTGACTTGAAGACCTCCAGACTATACTGCGCAGGAAACAGACGTGTAATACAAGCTTTTGTGTTCTGTTGAATGTGACTGCAATGTTGTCATTTGCATAGGTATTATTCCTAATTGGTGCTACTTTTGAGAATGCTGCCATAACCTAAGAAGCTAAGCTCTGCCTTAGCAGAGTGCTAAAATACTATGAAGACTTTTAATTTAAAACTTCATCATCATCATCATCAGCCCATACTTGTCCACTGCTGGACATAGGCCTCTCCAATTGCACGCCACTGTGATCTGTTTTCGGCTTCTCGCATCCAGCTTCTGCCAGCCATCTTGCGTATATCATCCAGTCCACCTTGCCTGAGGGCGTCCTACACTCCGTTTGCCGAGACGCGGTCTCCACTCGGGAACTCGTTTTCCCCAACTGTCATCGGTTCTACGGCTAATATGGCCGGCCCACTGCCACTTCAGCTTGCTAAAACGATGAGCTATGTCGATGACTTTATTTAAAACTTAACAATCTTAAATGTATTCTACTTGTATTGAATCTGCTTCTGATCATGATTTTTAGCGAATCGTAGCGTAGCGTGTTGTGAGCAATTTTTCGTGACGTTTATTTTGATAGATTGTCGCGCCTACTCCAGTCACCAGTGTCTAAATGTGACAGATGTAGGTACCGAAATATGTCAAATGAACGTGACGGAAGATTGCCCATTGTGTACAGTTCATTAGCTTTTAGAATATATTTGACAGCCTAGTATTTTGTACTTCTATCCATTTCTAGCGACTAATCGAAGGCGTGAGATAGAAACACAATAATTTACTGGCTGCGAAGTATGTTCTAGAAGCAAATGAATTGTACATTCATACTGACATGAGATTTTCTTTTTTTAGGGCTCGCAAAAACTGGATCTCAGTATGTAGAGAACTCTGATCAGCTAGCTATACGGTCGAACGCCGAAATAGTTCTGCGCTATTCCAACGCTGTTCCATTCAAGACACGCCATAGTCGTATTGTTTGCATCTATTGTCTAGATTATCACAACGATATGTTGTCTTTAAAAACTCACATGAGGTCCAAGCATGAACATTCTGACATAGAGGCCGCTTTTTATAAACTTTACGAATATCTGAAAGTCGATATTACCGATTTAATTTGCAAAAATTGCGTGCAACCAATGAGCGATTTAGACACGCTGATGCAACATTTGAAAGACACTCATTCGGTGGATGTCGATTTGAACATACCGTTTGGTGTTTTTCCTTATAAAGAAACAGTTAATGGTTGGACGTGCGTTTGTTGCAAAGAGTTAATAGCAACGTTTGCTGAATTTAATCGCCATATACCTGAACATTTCAAGCGTTTGAAGTGCGATCAGTGCGACACTGGTTTCGTCACTGAATTAGCTCTACGTAGCCACGTGAGAATGGTAGATTGTTCTAAAGTCAGTTATGTGCCGCGCGAGAAGAAACCAAAGCCGCGCAGCAACGCCGAGATAATCTTGCAGTGTTCATCAGCCGTGCCGTTTAGAACTTGGAACAAAAACTTCAGTTGCGTATTCTGTAGGGTGCAGTCTTCAGATCCGGCCGGTTTAAGACAGCACATGCTAACCAAACATACTGTGTACGACGCCGGTGCACCATTCTACAAAAGATTAGGCAAAGATTTCATTAAAATCGACATAACAGACTTACAATGCAAAATATGCCGCGAAACTGTTGTAGATTTAGATGCGTTAGTCGCTCATTTGTCTTCGAGTCACGAAAAACCTTTGATAAAGAACGTCCAGTTGGGTGTATTGCCATTTAAATTGTCCGACGGCACGAAATGGGCATGTGCAGTTTGTCCTCTGGAGTTTGCAGATTTCGAAACACTGGACAAACACACTTATAGGCATTATCAGAATTATGTTTGTGACGCGTGCGGAGAGGGTTTCATAACGGCTAGGGCTTTAGCCGCCCATTCTAAGATACCGCACGAGAACAAGTTTGCTTGTAATCGCTGTGTCGCCACCTTTGCTTCGGACGAAGAGAGGCGAGAGCACGTTAAGGAGAAACACACTAACTGTCCTTACATGTGTGTTTTCTGCAAGGAAAAGCCAAGGTTTCCAAGTTGGAATGCGCGTAGGAGACACTTTATAGAGGTGCATAATCACACACCCGGATCGGAAATGTACGAGTGCACAGCTTGCCCGAGAACATTTAAGTCGAGGTCGGCGAAATACAATCACATGCAGAAAATGCATCGGTCGAAAAGAGACTGTGACAGGCCTATAACTTGCGGCAGTTGTTCTAGAAAGTTTAGTAGCAAAATTAACTTGGAAATGCATATCATGAGTAAACACTACGACACATGAGGGAGGAATTTGTCGTAGACATGACCATAGGGTCACTTTAGCCTTTTTAGCCAGTTTTAGCTCAATAAGGATGTTGGATAGGCGCGGGTCACGCACGGGACGTGTGAAATCAAAGACGGTCATAAGAACACTGACTCGTTTATTGAGCATTGACAATTGGGCGTACAGTCATCTACACAACAAAGGAGTTAAGAATGTCGATATGGGCCTCCAGTTACAAGTTGCTAGCTCGTAGCCTGAATGAACATAAATATCCCAATAGTCGGCATGTCAGGAAGAGATGCAGCATCTATATACATCCCAGATTAGCATGGTATTGAAAGAAAACGTGAATTAAAATAATCGGTTATATTTCTATTTTTAGGGGACGACAGTCAATCATGCGTACTCCAAACGCTGGCCAATACAAGACTGCCAGAGGACCCAAATAATTCACAGACAGAAACTGTCAAAAGAAAACAATACGAAAGGAGCAGTAAAGCCGTATCTAGAATGATGACGCGAAAGAACGCTAGCATACTGTTGCAAGTGTGGTCCTTCTGTCCATTTAGATGGAAAAAGAACAGATTCCTATGCGCGTTTTGCGATCTCAGTTTCGCCGACATTTCACCGCTCAGAGAGCACGTGAGAGCTTGCTCCTCAACTCACACAACGAAAGACATTTACAGCAAATTCCGGGAAATGTCACTGGTCAATGTAGACGTAACAAACGCTTCTTGTAACACGTGCTTCGTTCCGTTTCGGAGCGTCAACGAAATGAGAGCTCACGTCGTCGAGCACGGCCACGAATTTAACACGCAGCATCCCGACGGAATTTTACCGTTCGCACTGAACAAAGAAAGTTGGTGCTGCGTTATCTGTCGTGCGAGTTTCAATAACTTTTTGAAGTTATACGAGCACATGAATGTGCATTATCAGCATTATATATGTGCTATATGCGGTAAAGGTTATATGACGGCGGTTCGCTTAAGGAAACACTCTGAGGTTCATATTAGCGGTTCGTTTCCTTGCAACGAGTGCGGTAGGATGTTTAGCATGCGGTCGGCGCGAGATTACCACAAGTCGTACGCTCACGCTAAAGAACCAAGATATCAGTGCCCGAAATGCGACATTCGTTTCTATACGTACTACGAACGTACCACGCATCTGAACGAAATCCACGACGAAAAGGAGGTAGTTTACAATTGCACACACTGCAACATGGCGTTCAATACAAGCGGTAAACGATCGACGCATTTAAAAAAAGTACATTTGCCAGCGAAATATAGGTACAAGTGTAGTTATTGCGAATGGGAGTTTAGAACGTCTTCGGAATTGAAGAATCATATTGTAAAACACACCGGCGAAAGGAACTTTCATTGCGTACACTGCGGCAAGTCTTTCCCCAGGAAACGGGCTTTGACCGCACACATGAAGTGTCATTTGAACGCGAAATGTTTGACGCTGAGATCTGACGGTATTCCGTCGTAAGCTCTAGACTCGTGAAATACTTGATCTAAGTATAAAATGTGGTAGCTAACACTAAGTTTTCTTTTTAGGTTGCCCAATTAGGAAGTTAAAAGAGAACGTAACAGAGCGTACTTTACGGAGGCGACGTCGCATGAACAATGTGTTGCCAGAGGAATCCGAGAAAAGAATCGCTAAAACAATGATGCGTAAAAACGCTATGACAATCGTAGAGTGCTCGAACGTTTGGCCATTTCGTTTCTGGAGGAATGCGTTCTTCTGCTCCTACTGCGATCAGAGATTCGTCGACGCCGAACCACTGCGTAGACACGTCACAGAAACTCACTCGAACGATGTACCAACTAAAGATATTTTCGTGAAACTCAAAGAAAACAACATGTTGAAAATCGACATTAGCGACCTCAGGTGTAGACTATGCTCAACTAAATTTAACAATCTTGAAAATTTTAAGAGTCATTTGAAAGAGCACAGTAAACATCTAAACGAGAGCTACAGTGACGGCGTACTGCCTTTCGATTTGACGAACCGCGAGAGCTTTTCGTGCCAACTATGCAATGAGACAACCACAAGTTTTCTTAAATTAAATGAGCACATGAACCTACACTATAGGAACTACGTGTGTGACACATGCGGGAAAGCGTTTGCGTCGAAATCCCGTTTCAGGAATCACGCGCAGTCGCACGAAATTGGCAGTTTCCCGTGCGGCGAATGTACAGAAATATTTCAAACTCGAGCCGCGAGAATGACTCATAAATTCAAAGCACACAAAGACGGCCTCCGATACACGTGCCCGCGATGTCCAGATATCTTTGCGACGTATTACGCGAGGTCTAAGCATTTGGTGAACGTACATGCGTCGGCTTAAGGATGGAATGGGAAATTTTCTTTGATGTTTTTTGACAGATTTTCGGATGGAGAACTGTACATTACTGTCAAACTTTGTTTGGAAAGTATGACAGTTCCGAAATTCTGGCAGAAAAACGTCAAATAAAATTACCCATTCTCGTTAAAATTGATCAACATAATGAACATGGAACTGATAATGAGCAACGTAACATCTGATCTTGCTAGACTAGACTAGAATATGTGGAGACGTGATGCCTGCTAGGTCACTTATTGGCTGACATTTGGAGTTTGTATGAGCAAATAGGAAGGTTGTGCATGGCCAGCCCAATAATCCTTTCGTGCGCCGAATATCTCAAGTCGACTTTAACACTGTATATTAGTCGATTAGGAGTATCGAGTCTTATAATTATTTTTGCACTATGGGGCAAGATACACTACATCGAAATGTAACAAATATTTCCTCCTTAAAAGTAGGTTTCTACGCTGTGATATTTGAATTCGGACTGAATTGCGTTAGGCAAAAAAAAGCATAACACGAATTTATTTCTTTTTAGGCAAAGGCGTTGACAATTCGCCACCGTTCAACGCGACAACGCCGCTCGTTTGCAAACGAACGCTGAAATTCGACGGTCATAAAGTGAACGCTGCGTTATTACTAAAACATTCTAACGTCGTTCCTTTTCGTTACAAAGGCGGGAAATATATATGCTCCTACTGTCCCAACATGTATATAGACATGTGGGACTTAAGACGCCACTCCGTATCCCATCCTGACAAACTGACGGCCTTGGGCCATAGACGCAGCGATATAGTCACAAACTCGTTCCCTCTAAGAGTCGACGTCACTAATCTAGAATGCACGATTTGCGCAGAAAAACTACCCAACATGGACGATCTCAAACGCCATTTAGCTGCGTGCCATAACTTAAACATAGTGCCAGAAATTGAAGAGGGTATTATACCCTACAAATTAACTGGAAAGGAGTACCGATGTGTCACTTGCGACGAATCATTTCGAAATCTTTTGACGCTATGCGTTCATATGAACCAGCATTACAGTAAACTCGTCTGTCCTAATTGCGGCAAAGGTTTTAAATCTCAAAAGAGTCTTCGTGCTCACGTTGTCAGCAACCATGAGCTGGGATGCTTCGTGTGCTCGAAATGCGGCGATGAATTCCCGACTCCAAGTGCTAAGAACAAGCACGTGTCCAATGTGCATGGTTCTAAGAGGCGTTACCGTTGCCCGCTATGCAACGAGACGTTTTATAGTTTTCATTCGCGATTGAAGCATATGAACAACGCTCATGGACAAAAGACTGATTATAAATGCAGCTGTTGCGATGAGGTGTTTGTGAGCGGTTCGGCGAGGCATACTCATATGTCGAGAGTTCATGGTGCTGTTAAGGGGTTGAGATAGGGATAATCCCGCCACCATCCCAGCCCTACCTGCCTCTCGGTGTACGGTCATTCTCTGGAAACGTGCTACTTGCTTTTGCCTCTTTTCAACGCACACGTTTTCTTAACCGCATACAAATTATCTTTATCCGTCCCTGTTTTGTTGCCAACTCTCCCCCTTCTGGGGCATGACGATCACATTACGGAGACTTCGCGTCGGGTCCTCGTCGTTAACAGGCTTAATATGTTCTTCGAACTGTATGCCAGCGATTAGCAAATTCACGCAACCGTTCAAAGTTCCCTCGACTGCTGCTGCTTTTTCGTCACTGATTTTAAAATATCGCACAGTTAGAACAAGTGACACAAAACAAAATGTGTCATTTTATGAAATTGAACCTTAACATAAAAGACACAAAACTTAAATTACAAAATCGGCATGTTTCGTATTGGGCCCTTTTTGTTCTAACTATGCGATATATTCTTTGTAAACTATAAAAAAACCACTTTAACAGTAGTTATGTGATAACAATGCTCATTATTGAGGACATAACCGGAAAATGCTATGCACTTTTTAAGTATTCAAATTGTGTGGGTTTATTACGAAAAACTCGTTACGAATGATAGGTAGGTATGGTTCAATAATACACATTTTTCCCTGCCGTATACTCGTGAAAATAAACCTCGTGACATTCCTTTTCGTCCGGTATCAGCAAGCGACTTTGTGTTCTATTTATATCCAGCCCGGGGTACCTTTATGCTACCTGCTGGGTTTCGCGTGACGTGAAATGTGTTTCTACAGCGAATTTATTTTCTTTATAGGTACTGAGGGAAAGTCAATTGAGAGCAAGACCGTTAAGGTTATATGGAAGAAACGTGGAAGCGAGAAAGGAAACGCGTCGTTAATTGTTGAGAATTCTAACGCTTTGCCCTTCAAATACAATCGCGGACAGTTTTTTTGCACAATATGCAACCATTCTGAACTAAACATAAGTAGTCTGAGACAACATTTCACAGTGTCCCATAACAAATTAGACCTCTACGACAAAACTATACGTTGTTGTCTACCTCTAAAGATAGATATAACAGACTTGGAATGCACGCAATGCGGCTCTAAGCAGGATAATCTTGAGCTATTGAAAGATCATTTAGTCACGCACGGTAAGAACTTGAACGGCGATTTTGAAGATGGCGTAATTGCGTTCAAATTGCATGACAACGATTACAGATGCATTGAATGCGGATGCGTTTGCGAGAACTATATAAAGCTACTGTATCACATGAACAAGCATGCGACGCGACACATATGTCAGATTTGCGGCAGAAAGTATTCCAACTCGTTAAAACTGCGTACGCATTTCACACGCTCGCACAAGGCGAGAGTAACAAACACTTATAAATGTCAGAAATGCAAGGATGTGTTTGACACGGCCGCGGAGAAGGCCGCCCATTCGGCGTCCGTGCATGGTATGAAGAGGAACCGATGCCCGAAATGCGGTGACTACTTCGATTCCTATCATAGACGCTTGAGGCATATGCAAAAGGCGCATGATCTGAAGACAGATTACAAGTGCGCTCTGTGTCCGGCGGTCTTTATAACGGCTAATCTTAGGTACGGGCATATGAGGTCGGTGCATAAGGTCAATCCGGCTTCTGTATTCCCGTGAGGTCAATTATGACATGATCGTCTCCGTAATAATTTGTAAAAAATTCTCCGTAAAAAACAGGGATTTGTAATCAAAGTCAAAATCAACATTTCTTTATAATCATCGTTATAAGGGCTATAACGGATATACAGTAGCATAACACAAAGCTTGATCATGTATGACTTTAAAACATAAGTAATCGTAATATGGTGTCAAGAAAACGTGTGCGTTGAAAATGTACAACATGAGTGCAATTTATGAATAAATAAATAAATAGGTAAGAGCAAGTAGACGCGCACGTCTCCAGAAAATGGCCCGTACAAAGAGAGGCAGGTAGGGCTTGGGTGGTGGTGGGTTTGTCCCAATAGACATGATCTATACAACGTTAAATCAACAGTCCGCTCCACATTCTCACGAAGCATTCACGCGAGAATCTCCGGAGATTCTCGCGATGTTTTTAATGAAAAATTATCCATATTCAGGAAAAACAATTATGTCTGCAATTGCTCATTGCAATGGGGGAATCTCATTTTGCAGATATAATTGTTCCCTTAAGGGTCCTTGTTTCTCTTAGCTATATAAAAGGCGGCGCTAGCTGTTCAAGTTGGAGTAATGCCAACGAAATTACTGACGTCAATCAGTCAGTATTGAAGGTTCATAAATATGAAGTGATGATGAGGAGTTTCTCGCGAGAACTGTATCGAGAACTACTTTTGGGTTCTCACAAAAGTTCTCGCGCTCGATGGCGATGGACGCAGAAGTAACCGCTGGTCCAAGTTACGCTCATATTGACGACTCAGCGGCTCGCGCGCTATGGAGAAACATGTGAGTGTGGAGTCAATACACGTTCTCGCCTGTTCTCATGTTCTCGCGCTCCTTTGTCTCGCGCCAAAAAACCCACAAAAAGTGGAGAACAACGCGAGAAGAATACGCGAATCGTTTCCCACATTCACGTTTCTCGCATGTTTCTCGCGAGAATGTGGAGCGCCCTAAAAACGTTGTCAAAATCTCGAGAAAGTCACTTAGCACGTGATACCAAACATCTTTCCACAAAGAACCCTAGGTCGTTTTTTTTATCCTGAAATTCCCACGGCATGGAAAAACAAAACGTGTGTTCGTTTCGAAACAGTTACATGTGTCGTGGTCACGTGCATACAACGAAGGTTAACTGAATGCTGCTATCTTTGGTCAATTTTCGCTCCGTAATACACAGTTTAAACTATTAATAAATATAAGACAAGACATTTATTTTCTCTGACAAGCACAAAATATCTCACACACTGACCCAATGGAAAGATTGATTGATATATACTGCGTGTAAAAGGACCCCGAGCAATGGTCTTAGAAACGTGGTTGGGCTCGCGTCGATATGGAACACTTTTACTATGTCGACAATGTGAGGGGAATGCGAAAAAAATCCATACAAAATAGGTTTCTTTTTTGCCGCGGGATGACATTTTGTATGGGGATTGAAATATGTTTTTCAAGTAGAGCCCAACAACGTTTCTAAGAACATTGCTCGGGGTCCTTTTACACTCTGTAGATTTTTCTTAAGACACTTCTGGCGAATAGTTAAAGTCGGCAATAGGCGTGGTTTGGCGGTTCGCGCTACAAAGGTTGACGTACGTTTTCACCTTATTGTAAAAACCTTTAAAAGAATATTGTAAAATAATGTTTATTCGCTTCCAACTGCCAATATGCCAATCTTTACCTATACGGAATGTAAATAATTATTTATTAAATTGTAAATAATCTATGGTACAACTGTGTAAGTTGTTACATTTTAGTTTTGTAATGTCATTACTGTCAAAATATGTTTGGAAAGTATGACAGTAATGACAGTTCTTATCCCGAAAATCTGTAAGAAAAACGTCAAAGGAAATTCCCCATTACATGAAAAGAAGTAATAATAAATGTATTTTATCAAAAAGGTCGTAAATCAACTTAACGCATGTCTCCTTTAAAATATTGTACATTTTTCGCTGTAATATTACGTTATTATTATAATATTGATAGTATTATTTACTCAATTAAAAAT
>SJJU01004574.1:0-24574 GCA_012932125.1 Conopomorpha cramerella | reverse complement strand
TGATGAAACCCGCACACCACAAGGTGTGTGAACCCTATAACGGCGATGGGCTCACCCCCTGTCACGCTGGGTTAAATACGCTTGGTGAACCGTGCGTATTTGCTTTAGCAAGTGCCTCTGCCTACCCCGCTTTGGGAATAAAGGCGTGAAGTGTATTATTTAATTTAAGACAAAATTGATGGGATATTGGCGAATGAACGCCTAAATAAGTGCACATAGCAAAATATGCGTGTGGTTACATTTTAAATATTGTGTTAGGTCTTGGTTCCAGGTGGCATAATATCAATATTTTTTAAGAAACTCGCACTGACATTATATTAATAGTTTAGTCAGCTCGTGACCACGGCACGTGTTACTGTGTCGAAGCGTAGAGCAAATAACGAAGGTAAGATTTGGCGCCGTAATATCCGGTTTCAACTACCAATATGGCTAGTAATTGTATGAGGGGATGGGAGCAGGAGAAAGAAGTTTTAATGACTTCGATTACACGGTAAACTTATCTACATCAGAATAATAATATGGGGAAAGTTGATTAGTTAGTTTTATTTTAATTTCTTTCCTAGCTCACATGGTTGAAGTATATAATGTTTGTTAGCTAAAATCAATGAAATAATTGTTCACTTGGTCTCTATATTATGGTGATTCAGATCAGCTACTAACCGATATTTAGTTAGCTCGTAATTTTTTTTTATACCACAACGAAAACCCTTCTAGCGGAACCCAGTAAAGGTTCAATCCTATTGCGCCCTGTGCCGTTTTTCATCCGGTAACTTACGCGTGTGCGAAATTAGGAAATAAAGGGCGCTTTGCAGAAGGGCCAACCTGATTTGGGTGTTATTCTTCCTGACTAGTTGCTGTATATACGGTATATTTCTTTAGGATTCAGGATTCACCTTTTTCCTTAATCCTTGTGATTTCTTACATAGAAAAAAAATCGTTTCCATCTAATGTCTAAATGGTCTTTCTGAGTTTTAACGATTGATGTTTTCTGCTCTGATAAGCATAAACTTCAAAATCACTTGTCGGACGTGACTGATTTATTAGACATTGGCGGTGAAAATGTTAAAACACATTAAACTTAAAATCAACTACTTTCAATTTGTAGTAGCTTCGACCATCATCCATACTTGTTTTTCCGCACGACACGCTCGTTAAACGCACCACAATGAATAATGACAAGTGGGTGCTCGGTCCCGATCCGCATAGATCATCCGCCTGTCTGCGACCACCCCGCGTCAGGCGCAGATCGGGCGGCCATGCAAATCACGTGACGCGGCATATTTCATAATCAAAGTAGAACACTGGAACGGCACTGTGAACGCACAGACCGATGTAGAGTGGAACCTGTTTGCGTAGAAACTAGCGCATGGTGCAGTGTTCTTAAAAATGAACGCAGCAAGATACCAACTGACTTGGATTGATGGACCGTCGAGCCGACGCCACCGCCACGCCGCCTCGTCATTCGCATCTCCTGTGCAAGCAAACGATCTTCGGCTTTGCGAACGCACAGATGTTTTTTTTTTCATAGTTCGTTGAAGGGGGTTTGGCGGGAAATGTGGACGATGTTTTTTTTTTTTTGGGAAGTCATCATCTAAATTAAAAATACGAGTGCTTCGTTTTGATTATATCGGGATTACGTGCGGTTCATTAACTTTTGAGGATTTCCTTGACAGCGTATTATGTTGTTTTTCTATCTCTTTCTTAACGAGCGAGACAGAACAATAAACTGTAACACATTTTTGGCTGTTCAGTATGTTGAGTAGATGTAATATCAAAATTATATGGAAATATCTCCACCGATTCAAAACATAACAGATTTTCATCGACGTTCTTTCCCGTACTCGTTTAAGTGCTACTCCATTTTGCCGGTATATTTTTTCACTGAACTGTCTGCGTCTAATTATTAATTGCTTCTAGTGCATAGACGGGAATTAATGAAAAAAGAAATGGAAATGAAATCTCACTCCGTTTCCAGCGAATTTCACTAACACCCTGAAACAATAACTCAGCACGCCATTACACTAATGTGTTGCAGGAAAGTTCCTCAGCGCTTGTCTGCCTCAGTAATAATGTTAGAATTATCTGCGTCTTGTGTGCAGGTGTGGGTCGGTGTGTATGTGTGTGTGTGTGTGAGTGTTTGTGATTGTGTTTGGGTGTGTGTTGTCATACTTGTAATTTTAAGGGAGATTTACACCTAAATGTTAAACAATACGCAGTTTATAAGACTTCAGAATGGTTTTCAAATATACTTTAGCTTATAGGGCGGAATAACACATCGATCATGAAGAACCAAAACCTCCTGACAAACATTTTGGAGACAACAAATCGAAACATTGCAAATGTTGATTTGAAATTTTGCAATTAATAACATCTAAGTCGATATAGTAGTTTCAGTTTCAGAAAAAAAAGATTTGTTTTTTTAATCAAGTTATATCTGACAAAAAAAAATATTTGAACAACGAAAAATGCTCCTAAGTTTAATTTTAGATCAGCTAAATGTCACTAGAAGGTATTTTTGGGTCTTTACTTTTTAAATACACAACAAATTTCAAGTAACATTTTTCATTTAACATTTTTGTCGTTTCCTGTAAAATTTCATTTTTGTAAATAGTACATATTTATTATTCGTGATCGATGTCGTGTCGCTGGTGTTCTGATTATTAATTCAGAGACTTCTCTTAATAAACCTTATTGATTGGCAGATAATTATTTCAAACCCAGCCTCAGAGTCACATACGATATTGATCTGCTGGTTACTAGAGCTTTATTTCAGAGGTGTGAACCAAAATCGTCACCATCGTGACAGACGCCAGGTGTCCAGACGACTAGTTCGCAAGCCTTCGCAGAGAAAATTGTCTGCTTCAACCATCTGCTTACCGCTAGGATGTGGAATGACTTGCCGTAGTCTGTGTTTCCTGCGCAGTACACAGTCTGAAGGTCTTCAAGTCGCGGGTGAATAGGTACCTAATGAACAAGTGTGCTCCATCGTAGACCACATCGCTGCTTAACATCATTCAGGATGGTGGTCAAACACTTGTTCTTAATGATAAAAAAAAAGTTTCCAAGAGCGTCAAAGTCACTAGATCTTACGACGACGGAGCGAAGCGTTCGTTCATTCGGTCCATTCCAAAATTTGGATGCTGCCATCTTTCAGTTGAAATGGACTTTGCCTTAAAATTGTGTAACTGTGTATGGGCGTGTGTATCACGTGTGTGTGTTTGTGTGTGTGTGTGCGCGTGTATTCGCAAGTGTGCGGTGTAAACGCCGTCATAATTATTAGTGTAACAACTTTGACGAAGTTCGCTCATTAAAACTGAGCGACTGATGGCAACAAATAACAGGCTGTGTAGGTGAAGTTGTGCCGTTATGTAAAAACACTTTTTCACTTTGGCTAGTTAAGATTTTATAAGTTGTGTTGAAGTTGGTAGTTGCCACATATTGTGTCAATTGTGTCTCTGGTAGTGGTTGTTGAGAGAGGGTATTTTACAGTGTTTTGCTCGTTATATGGTACAAGCTGTTTTGTTTGTTTGTACTGTTGAATAATATCTACTTTGACATTGAGTCTGGTGGATGGCTTATTTGGACCTCTAGGTCCGCTTGTATGCATAGCTTTGGCGTTTGTAAGTTTTTGTTCAATAATATGTACTGATATGACATTTTCGTTGTGTGTTTATATTTTTATTTTTTTTGGATTTTTTTCGCTTGCAGTGATGTATATTATTTTCACTCAAATTAACGCCGACGCAGTTTTTTACTGTAATTATAATGAAAGATATATATGATACGGGACATTTCTTGTACGCGTATAATAAAGCAGTGAAGCTAAAGTCTGTACTTCTGAGAGACAGATGTAAAAGCTATGTACTGAGATGGCTCCATTTGCGCAACGAAATTAAAACAAGTGTTCGATCCGACAGTCATGTATTGATTCTTAATGTTTGGTCATGAACAAACCGTAGCTTAAGAAGGATACACATATAATATCACCAATACATAGTACAAAACAAAGTTACCTCACTCTGTCCGTTCCTATGTATGATTAGACCTTTAAAACTACATAACGTATTTTGGTGAGGTTTTCTTTATTAGATAGAATGATATTTTAATGAAACGCGCACAGACATTTTAACTCAATATTGTTCACCGGCTATATAAGTCGAGTAAAATAACAAAGGTAAGCTCGAGCTTGTCTTTGATTATATTCGCGCCTACCCGGTGAACAATATTAAGTTAGATAGAATGATTCTTGAGGAAGGTTTATATGTCTAATACATATGTATAATAGCAGAGAAACACCGTTAATAATGTATATTGGCAAAACAATGTTTGCCGAGTCATCTACTATATAATAAAATTACATATTGAATAATATACGTAGGCTTAGGGCACTTTAGTACTGATGCTGTTTCTACCAATGTTTATGAAAATCCCGCGAAATTTTTCGTTCGTATTTTCGTTACAAAGTAAGTAGGTACACTTGGAATATTTCACTTTGTGACACATATTGTAGGTACGTTGCGTTGTTATATTGGATACCGAAAAAAGAAGAGGGGCAATAAATATTTACGACGTCATATCGCATTTATTTTTATCACGTCGCGTATTCGTAAAGGGGCAAGATTTCGGCCATTTTGTGTCTTACCACTTCTAGAGCGTTGAACTTTTGGAAGAGTGATATTTCGTACTGGATTTACCCCGGCGGTGTTCATCACCATTATCATCATCAAATACAGGCTAACCAGCTTTCATGGATATTTATCGAATACGTTTTCGTGTAAAAGTTTGATCAGTGGATACTTGCGGTTATACTAAAGAACGATCTGAGTATAAAAAAATTGAATTTTGCAATACAAATAGTAGTACAAAGTTAATCGGAATATAATACATCGGGCTCTTAAGAGGCGATTGCGAAGATCGAAGTGTTGTAGACAACGAATAAGGCAGATGTTGTGAGCAGCGTTATGCTTGAACGAGGGCATCTAGAGGTGTTGATTACATATCCCAGTTTGAGCATAACGCTGTTCGTCGTCGTCCAATGACGAGCGCCCGTGACGTGAGTTAATGACAGCCGATTACAAATGAGCCAATCATTGGTTTGGTCACGCCCATTCGAGATGTAAGAATTATTTTGAGGTGAAATAGGTAATTTTTGCACGCTAGTATTGGTAAACTGTTAAGGAAACTTTTTTCTAATGGTATAATCATGTGCACCACATTTCATGCAAATAATTAATGTTCTATTATATTCTCCTGTGTAGAACATCGGGACTCTATTGGTTGTATGGACGATATGTTCACCCTACTATGGAACATGGACATGAACACCAAGCACGTCTCTTGGTTTCATAAACAGCCATGACGTCACAGCACACCATGTAGGTAGGACCCAGCCACTAATCTAATAGCACCGCACAGAAAGCTGCTAACGAACTCACTAGCGGCAAGCGGCAAGATGACGAGATAGTACCAATTACACTTGGCCTAGTGTTTCTCATACTTTCCTTAGGTGTAGAGTCCAGAGTAAAACTTATGTTTGTGGGACCCTATGTACGCGTCACTCGCAAAGTCTCTATGTGGTTATAATAAGGCAGTCATTTATTCGATAGTGTGGTGTGAAAAGAGAAAAAAAAGTAGGTCCTACTATCTCTATATACATATATAGAGGTATTTTAACCCAACTTTTGTGGTTCCGAACATTTTTCTTAACATTGCATGTTTTTCTTAACACAATGAACAAGCGTCAGGATGGTCAACACTATCCTGCCTGATGTTAAGCAGCGATGTGGTCTACCATGGAGCACACTTGTTCATTGTGAACAAATTATTCTATAGATTGCTGCGCTAGTATGTTACTTAGCTAGCGAAATTCTCTAATACACGTCAATGTACGAATCCATATAGATTATGAGAATGATCATTTTCGTTCCACAGTGACGGTGCAGGATTTTAGATATTTTGACTTGACTGTACTAATCTTTATATTTACCTAACTGACTGTATGTTGCTGAAGTTGTATTAGATATGCCCTCTGGAGCTAAGAATTGAGCCATTATCGGAAATAGCTTTGGATTCGTTTCCTATTTACTTGGTTACGAAGAAGCGGTACACAAACCTAATCTAAGTTACCCCAAAACCTACGGTCGAAAAAGTCCAATAATAAAAAAAAAAACTTTCGCAATACGGCTGGACCGAAATAAAATAATAGAAACCACCGATTGGCCGTCAGTCCGAGGAAATCCGCCCAAATCTTTTTAATGTTCATTTATTATAGATAAATCCGTGCTAAATCTCTTCGTGTTTTTCTCGCCATTGGAAAATCACCGCTATAGCTTAATGTATAAGTGCCTTTATAGGGAAAGTCACAAGAGATAGGTTGACAAAGGTCGGACGAAAAGAACTGACCCGCGGTAAACTGTTTTGGAAAACGTGATCATTCGATTTTCCTTAGAAAAAAAATACTGCAGATTACGCTTTAACTAGCTTAAGAAGATTTCGGGTCTTTTTTACCATACATACATACACTTCACGCCTGTCTCCCAGAGGGGTGGGTAGAGACGACAGATCTCCATTTGTCACGGTCCTGACATACCCCTTTCGCTTCATCTACATTCATAAATCTTTTCATAAATGACCTCCGGTTTCGAGTACTTTTCACGCTACCTTCCGCCAGGACATCACCAATCTGGTCAATGTGTGCCCTTCTGGGGCGACCTCTACCCACCCGGTCCATTACATCACCCATATAAATCTCTTTCGTCAATCGACTTTCATCCATTCTCTCCATATGTCCAAGCCACAGTCAAGTAAATAATTTGATTACAACATTAGGTGTTACAAACAACATGTAGTATACACCTACCAATTTGTGACATAAGTAGAAAAACAAATTAACATTAGTCAACGAATATATTTTTAAGTCTTAAAAAGAATCTTCACACATTTTAATCCCAAAGCGGCAGAGGCACTGGACTTACAATGGACTGAGCGTATTTAACCCAACGTGACAGGGGGTGAGCCCATCGCCGTTGAAAAATGGTAGCCGCCGAAGTAATTTATAAACTTTACACAATTATCGTAATAATAATAGTAAAGTACCTACGTCTAGGTATAGTTTTATACGGAATAAAAACGAGATTCCATTAAATCGAAGTCTCACTAAAGACCTATTCCGGTTAAATTGGCAGTCAAATTGATTCTATAAATATCTGGAATGAACATTTCAAAGAGGTTTAAAAGTCCACACAGATTTCTGAATTAAATCTGTGAAAATGGTTTCAGAAACGCGTAACCGACAGTAGTAGTATGGCTATAAATAATATCCGACGAAATCAGCAATTCCATTACAAGATTCAGGATCCATTGTTGTAATCCTTGATCTATTAGTGTTAATTAATCAATGAAAATTTCCCTTCGGGAGAGCGGGAGGCACATCTGCCCCAGCGATTTTCGTCGACAGATTTTATCGTGAGCTTTTGAAGCTTTGTCACTTTTTGCAGACTCCCAACCGGGGATCTCTCACTAATTAAATTGTCATCCGATATTTTTTCTTTATATTTTCAGATGACGACGGAGGCTTAAGCCGGCGTAATTTGCCTCTCGCCTGGAATCTACGGAGACTCCGAAACCATTTACTAACGAAAAAGTGAGTAAAACATCTTTGTAGCGTGTTCGCAAAGTTTTTATGACGATACAATCGTTGTCGCGGGGTGTGTAGAGGTACATTGGGCAAAAACGCCCCGGGGAAAATCGAGCGGAGACCGCCCGGCTTCGGGAATTATAGTGATAAGCTGGACTGCTGGACGCTTTGACAAGTCATTTCTATTTTTGAACAGATCGGAACAGATACTTCTCTTGATGTCACGTATTTATCTATACGGAAAAGTCGCCGGTAAACAACTAATTAGGATATTTACGGCAGCGTCGAACGTAAACAGAGGAAAAAACTTAAGCGCTATTTTCCTTTCACAAACTTGTCAAACACGGCTTACAGAGTTGTGAAGTTTTATTTTTTTAATAAAAACGCCATTGCATCACCGGAGTTTGTTCGCGGATTTTGCGAAAACAACTGTTTGTTGTTTTAATTGTAAAATGAACCTTTTGTGGGAGTCGCCGCCGGTGGAAACTCGCTCTCGTTTTGACAAGTTGTATTTTTGTAACTTGTTACTTAGGAATTATGGCAGGTATTCCTCTCAGTGCGCGTGCGGGGGGGCGCTGGTTGAGGGGGGAAGTGTGGGGGGGGGAGGGGCAAAGTTGTCTAGTTTTGTCCCCGGTTACGTCCAGAGTTGTTCTTGGGAGTCTTTTCTGGGCTATTGTGCGGTGGGGTGTAATTAATGTCGGATGAATGTCCGCCATTTTGTCCGGTCTTTGTCGGCAAGTTTTTCTTGTCCCTTTGTCGTGTGTGGGGAATGCGGCTCTGCTGGGAGACGTACCTACCTATCTTCTTTATGTTTCGCATGTTTTTGGAGGCCGCCACTGGTCTGAAATGGGGTTTTCTAGCAAGCCTTTTCTCTGTCGTCGGAAATAAATAGTCTTTGATCTTTCGTACCAAAGCAGATGCCACGGGACATACAATATGCATCGCCCCCGTCTAATTGCCAACACTATAGTTATTAGCGAGCCGTCTGCCAAATGCCAATGCGGTGCCACAATTCATCTCCGAGTCAGTATAATCTTGACAACAGCTGTCACATCTAACATGCAAATTGATAAGCCTTAGATGACTAGATATTGCTAGATTATGCGAGACGGCCGGCATAGTAATCGGCTCGGGGGGATACTTGACGGATCATAGGGGTCGATGCAAACTATAGGCATACAACGATTCACTTTAGTATAGCCTTTGTACTACACGAGTGGATTGTGGACATATTCCAAGTATTTGTTGGGAGACTTTTTTATGTATGTCTCGATTGGCAGTGGAACATTTGAACATATACATTCTGTGTTGTTATTACTTGGTTAAAAGTTAGTTATGACTTATCGCTTCGTAAGTCCGTCATCGACAATTGGTGGACAGATAGATAAGTGTTATTGCCAAAAAGAGCGTCTGTGGTCCAGTTGGTCGGATACTTGACTTGTAACCGGGAGGTCCCGGGTTCGAGTCCGGCTACTGGACGTGTACCAATGGGACTTTTTTCAGAGCCTATGTACGCAACGCAACGCTCGTACGGTGAAGGACAACATCTTGATGAAACCCGCACACCACAAGGTGTGTGAACCCTATAACGGCGATGGGCTCACCCCCTGTCACGTTGGGTTAAATACTCTTGGTGAACCGTGGGTATTTGCTTTAGCAAGTGCCTCTGCCTACCCCGCTTTGGGATTAAAGGCGTGAAGTGTATTTATTTTTAATTTTTTTTTATTGCCAAAAACTAAAGTGAGCTACGTATCCGAACTTTACACTGTCTACTTTCTTTCACTATAAGAGCGTAATGAAACTTAAACATTGAATCATAAAATTTTATGTCAATCATATTTCACTTTAATTCGTACGAACTGTATTTCTAAGGTTACCTACAAAACGGGCAACGGGTATCGGCGGAACACCAGCGCCGCAGGTAACTGTGGCATTATGCTGAGTCGAGACCCTTTTGCTGGCTTGAGACCTGGCACACGCTCAGTAGGTACTGCTCAGTGCGAGTTGGTACGCTTTTGATTGATTTGTGCTTATCTATATAGAGTGTGTATTAATTATTGTTTTTCCTATTGCTCTTATTATTATGTCAGAGCGTCTGTGGTCCAGTTGGTCGGACCCTTGACTTGTAACCGGGAGGTCCCGGGTTCGAGTCCGGCTACTGGACGTGTACCAATGGGACTCTTTTTCCAGAGCCTATGTACGCAACGCAACGCTCGTACGGTGAAGGACAACATCGTGATGAAACCCGCACACCACAAGGTGTGTGAACCCTATAACGGCGATGGGCTCACCCCCTGTCACGTTGGGTTAAATACGCTTGGTGAACCGTGGGTACTTGCTTTAGCAAGTGCCTCTGCCTACCCCTCTTTGGGATTAAAGGCGTGAAGTGTATTTTTTATTATTTTTTCATCATGTGTGTTAGTTCTTAACATACATACACGTCACGCAGAGGCTACAGATCTCCAATTGTCACGGTTCTGACATACCCCTTTCGCTTCATCTTCATTCATACATCTTTTCATACATGACCTCCGGTTTCGAGTACTTTTCACGCCACCTTCTTAGTTCTTAAGTTGGTAAATAAACATAATGAACACTAAACGTCTTTTTAATAATATATCGGCGTAGACAGCGACACTTGCTCCCAGTTTACGAACCAATATGTAAACATGTGTCTAAAGATTATCTTCACCTGTTAACAGTATCAGCTGTTAATTGAAAAATGTCACAGAAACGTACGTTGAAGTATCCGTGGCATTCGGATTCAGTGTGTGACATATTAAAATGATCGTTTCGGATCGCCACAACCGATCAGCCAATCGCAGATGACCTGCCAACGGACAGATTAAACTACACAGTTATTATGGGACACTATGTGAACAATCTCTAAGAGTTATTCTATACGCTCGGAGGTCACGTTTCACTGGTGATGTTTCTTGGTGGATGTATCGAGTGCTTTTACAACGTGCCGCAAAACTTTTTGTGTAGTGCTTTAAATTGACAATGGAGGTTGGTATTGTTTGTACGTAATGTTTTGTTTAGTACTTATGAAGTGTTTACATTTCAGTATATAATGAAACAAAAGTCCTGCCTGACTCAGTGTTTGTCTAGGAATACTAAATGCTTGCGGCTGTTTTGGACAATATACCAATTTTTTGTCAGGGTATTATTTCATGACGTAGTCGGTATTTTGGTTAAAAAAAATCCCGTATCTCGACAGTTTCAGCACTGTTTGAAGAAATATTGGCACTGTATTGTAAATTGTAGCCACAATTAATTTAAATATTTTTTTGGCGAGGCGTAATATGCAAGTAATTTTATATCTGTGTCCAACTAGAAGATAAAAAACCTGTTTTTCAAGGACACGATATCTGTAGCCTGTCTTAAATAAAAAATAGGCTATTCTGAACCGAGAAATATTTAAGTACTTAGAAAGTTTGCCGCATCATCTATTCTCACTATAATTGTAAAGTGACATTTATCGTCATAATGGAAAAGTTAAAATAATCGGAATATTCATATATTCGGATAATTTTAACTTTTCCGGACACACCACTAACGTGAATCATAACAATAAAACTTTTGTCGTATTTATTTCAGCCATTGAAGTTAAATTCAACTTGGTAGTTCAAGTTGACACACACAATAAATTATTTTCACACCCATATTTTGTCAGCGTACGTTGCGCAGTGCTTAGTTACTTGTATCTAGAGGTATAATCGGGAGGTTGTGGGTTCCAGAGCTGCAGCTGTAGAAGGCATGTAATTTTTTTTGGTATTTTCATTATCTCCTGTACTAGTGGATGATAAAATCTGCATTGAGAACGAAATTCGTGAAGTGTATTTTTTATTGATTTATTTTTTTCTCCATATTTTCTACGCGTTTTGTGTCACGTTGTGCAAAGAGTCGGCATTGTCGCGAGGGGCCACGTCCCGTTGGTCGGCTGAGCCAATGCATTGCATATCAATACAAGGGCTTAGGCACAACGATCTGTGACATACGAGTATGAGTATTGCAATTTCCCCCATTTCGACGCGGCCTCCACTCTACTTGTTAGTGAATTCGCTATTACGCCAACGGAATTTGATCCCTATCGTCCATACCTTCGCGTACATGTCGAGTTGTAATTTGTTTTTGTCCCCAGATATGTCGTGATGCGGAATTTCAGGTTCAGTTCGGGATAGAATTTGAAGTGTTGAATCATGTGACCACTTTATATCTCGGCGGAAATTTGTACGGAACTGTCTGTTGTGTGTAGATGGCGTTGTTGTCGGCGATTCTGAACGACTGCTGTTTGCATTCATGCTAATACGATGTCAATGCTTTTGTCTTTGCATTGGAGGTATTGTACGCGATTTTACAAGCGCGCGAGTTATAAAATCTGTCGAAGTCTCCCATTAAATATAAAACATTGAAGAATTAAACACGAATAGACGTTGATGAGGTGAAAAATGACGTACCTCGCACCAACTGTGATTGAATTGGAGTGCAAATATTTTTTAAGAAAAAGTTTGCGATTTTTTTAAATTCCTTTCGATTGATCGGGTCTGCCATCGTCAAACGCTAACTTCTTTATCATGGACCTTTGAAATATTTTCTTTCCAAGAACAAAAAGGGTCAATAAAATCGGTTCACAAACAACGAAGCTCTCCGAAAAAAATATAAAAAAACACGCATACGGTCGAATTGAGAAAGGTTATTTTTGAAGTCGCTTAAAAAAATTGTACTGTATTTTCAACTTGTTTCACATTTAACGTTAATTTTCATAGAGCCGTCGTAGACGTGAATTATTATTAATCCTTACATACATACATACACTTCACGCCTGTCTCCCAGAGGGGTAGGCAGAGACTACAGATCTCCATTTGTCACGATCCTGACATACCCCTTTCGCTTCATCTACATTCATACATCTTTTCATACATGATCTCTGGTTTCGAGTACTTTTCACGCCACCTTCGGCCAGGACATCACCAATTTGGTCTGTATATGTCCAACAATATCAAATTACGTATTATAGAATATATATATATATATATAAAAAATACTATCTATCTCTCTATATACGTTGTTTTACCAGTGTACCTCTGCTATTATATGTACGTATTATACATATAAACCTTCCTCAAGAATTACTCTATCTATAGAAGAAAACCGCATGCAAATCCCTTGCGTATTTTTAAAGATCTAAGCATACATAGGGACAGACAGCGGGAGGAGAATTTGTTTTATACTATGTAATAAATTTATATATTTGTATACACACACATACGGTCTTAAACGATACCCAAAAGGGTAGGGTGTGGTCATTATGAGAAAGTTTTCAACCTTGGAAAGTCCAACAATAGTTTATCGTTTACTCCGGCAACCATTTTACTGTGAAACCTTAACTAAGAACGTGTTATGGCCCCCTTGGCTATTATGAAACGAGTTTATTGATGGTAAAATGAGATATTCCCAGCCAATTTCCCACCACTGCGATTGCTCTTGAAGCCAGGATCTACAGCGGCATCCAGAATAGAGCAGAGCTCAATCAATGTCGACTGCAATAGAGAGAGGGTGGGAGGAGTAGACTTCAGCTAAACTGAAGACGGTATAGAAATAAGAGGAAATACATATTTAATTTGCATATATTCGTTGATGATACTTGGCACACGTACACGACTCTGCAATGTTTTTGCTAATTCCTATACTTGGACCAGGAATAGAAGACCCTGTGTCGTCACTAGGTGGGACTTGAGTGGGTATCCAACTTCTCAAGTTGAGTTAATTTCCATATCCTTAATTATCCTTTTACAAAGTTTCATTAAAATCAATTCATTAATCTTCACATAAAAGAATACCTAAAATGCTAGTGTTCCAAGTTACTTTTAGGCTTATAATGGTCATGTGTACTTACTACAGAGTGTCAAAGTCGTCAATATTACGAGCCAAGAGGATATGTCCGCTTCATCAGGGTTCATAATGAAGTGACTTTCTGAAAATATGCCAAGCCGAAAATTTACGAAGATTCGAAGGGAACAGCCGCGCTTAGAACAGAGATAAAACAGGCGACGAATATGTGCTGAGAGTACTAAAAACATTTCTTCATTTACAAAGTTCATTACCCAAAAAACTACGAGCACCCAAAAAAGCCCAAAGCTACCTTCTACTTTCATTAAAATTTTCCACCTCATCCGATGTCGTCAGTGCAAGAAAAAGCCCCCGCACTGCACCGGAACCCACTCCGTGCGGTGCTGGACAATGCATGATATACAAGTCGAGAAACCCTTGAG
The DNA here is from genome assembly GCA_012932125.1 of Conopomorpha cramerella. Classification (NCBI taxonomy): domain Eukaryota; kingdom Metazoa; phylum Arthropoda; class Insecta; order Lepidoptera; family Gracillariidae; genus Conopomorpha; species Conopomorpha cramerella. The sequence goes on along the minus strand of SJJU01004574.1, from coordinate 10,663 downwards.
CTGCCTTCGTTTGCTATTCCCCTTTAACAGGAGTTCAATGTAATAAGGTAGCAGTGGAGTGTTCGCAACTCGCCACAGTGAAATTGGGAACTCCGCGGAAACCCGACCACCAACTTTATATCAAAACGTTGGCATATATCTGATCCAACTTTTAATTGCGGTTACTTTCAGTTATACAGTTAATGCCCGCGCTAAAATTTCCCTGTTATAGTTTAACGAATTCGGTTGAGAGCGGAGTCTCGTTGAATTGCACACGTTTCGGTGTGCGGTGTTGTCACGTTACGTTTCGAGTTAGATAAACGCCGCGGCTCAACATTCTATGGTTTGATGTAACCGTGTCTTAGATTTTTGGTATCATTTACGCAGAGGTGCGGAAACTTATTTTGTCTACTGCTCACTGTGAAAATAAATTTAGTTTTTTACTATCTCCATTTTTTAACTACCTAAAAAAGTATTTAAGCTATTGATGTATATAGATTATTTTAACACTCATTTTTCGCCCACAAGGGAGCCGTTATTGCTCATTTTTAAATGAGCTAATATTTTTAATAGAGCTAAACTGTTATACATTTCCTTTGGAATGAAAATTCGTCTATATCATATTTCGTAGCGCTAATTATGTCCAACGTAATTCCGTGTCTCAAAATTGTGGTAGCGTGTGTGTGTGTGTGTGTGTGTGTGTGTATGAAGTGTGTTTAAATGTGTGAGTATCTACTAAAATGTGCGGTGCCTTAAATGTGTGTGTGTTTCATAATTAACAGAGTTGGTGAAACGAATCGTTTTAGCATTGTGGCTCTCGGGTGAGGGAGACAGAAATATACTATGTACTCGCTCATTCACAGGTTATTCGGAGCGGTTGCATTGTGCTTTGTGGAGGATTTGCATTTCTGTGGAGGCACCTAACCTATTAGTCTAAGTGTCACTCGTCTCACGTTTGGGTAAGATATCTCGAAGGATTTCATACTTAGTACTTGACAAGAGTAATTAATTGTACTATCCCGATAGGTTGGCGTAGTTCTGTTTATTTTATTACTAGGTAAATGTTTTTTTTTATCACTATGAACAAGCGTTTGACCACCATCCTGCCTGATGTTAAGCAGCGATGTGGTCTACGATGGAGCACACTTGTTTATTAGGTACCTATTCACCCGCGACTTAAAGACCTTCAGGAAACACAGACTCCGGCAAGTCGTTCCACATGTGTACTGGCGGTGTTATGCGCAGTATATCCCGGTACGGTTACCCACCGTTCGGAAAAAAATATAGCATACTAGCTGACGGCATACGTTGTTTTGCCAATATACAGTATTAACAGTTTTTCCTGTAATTATCTGTATGTATTATGCATATAAACCTATCTCGAGAATCACTCTATCTAGAATTGAAAACCGCATCAAAATCCGTTGGGTACTTTTAAAGATCTAAGAGACAGCGGGAGGCAACTTTGTTTTATACTATATAATGATGCTAGCTGTCACCTTTCAAAATAATTTTCTTTTATCTTTTTACTTCGATATTAATCTGTTATAGTTCGTGCATTCCATGAACGCGCGCGGGACCCAGATGTGTGAGTCGTATATGGACACGTTAGTTGACAGTTCAAACGAACAAAACTGCCACACACACATCTAAGGCCCGCGCGCATTCACGAAATGCAAGAACTATACAATAGAAATGCCTCGGAGAGTAAAGACCTTTTTTTTATTTTAATTAATTTATTCACAAAATTACACATAAGGTATTACATAAAATAAAATTCCGCCAAACTGCAGAACAGTTTGTTGGCAGATAAAAGGCTAATTTAAAATTAACACTATATGTAACCACTGTTGAGCCGCGCGCATCAGTATTTAAACAAAAAATACGAAGTTAGGTATACAATAAATACAAAGTTGATTTTGTTTTACGATAGATAGATAGGTACTACATCATTACAATATCTTACGGACATAATTCCAGAAAGTGCTTTTTAAGTAGACATTTTAGATTTTGTTTGGAAACAGCATTATTAATGATCCCCGACAATTCGTTATACACTTTCGGCGTTAGGTAGTTATTTATTTATTTATATTATATTTTGGCTATGCAACCTAAAAGGCTAAGTCGGCCTAGTGAAGGCCTTATCAATATGCAAAGAATAGGAACATTTGGAGAATTCAGATACCATTTCACAGTTTTGAAACAAATTTCAGGAAATGAAAGGCGCTGCCTAGATTATAGATTTAAGTACTAAACATTCTAACCACGCAATAACTGGGCCATTGAATTAGTGCCAAATTTACCCCGCAGTTTACCACGTGTTTTGTATTAAATTGTGTAATAATGCAACGAAATTTAAACCGGAGATGGCGATGAACAATGTACCTACAGTAATACAATGGGCGGAGGTCCCGTTGGAAATTTACTGAATTTCCCATCAAATTGCTTTCCCTTACCATGTTAATTTAATGAGGTTAAATGAACCGATATGGACTAATAGTCGGCTCGTCGTCTTTCTCGAAAACGACATTAGCTGGTTCGATACCAGCGGGTTCGCCAGGATGTGGAATGGCTTACCTGTGTGAGTATGTGTTTCCTGCGCAGTATAGCCTGGAGGTCTTCAAGTCACGGGTAATATGGGCAAGTGTGCTCCATAGTAGACCACATCGCTGTTTAACATCAGGCAGGATGGTGATCAAACGCTTGTTAAAAAAAAAGATACTATAATACAACGGTGAAGGAACTCTTGGAAAAATTACACAATAATTACATAGTATAAAACAAAGTCGCCTCCCGGTGTCTGTCCCTATGTGTACTTAGATCTTTAAAACTGCGCAATGGATTATGATGCAGTGAAACGGTGTTAGCTGAGAAACAATGTTAATCATGTTATATTGGCAAAACAACGTTTGCCGGGTCATTTTGTTTACAATAAAATTGTTTAAAACTGTCTTCCATAACATTTTTTAGATTGATGACCGATAAGGAATATAGGCAAGTGAACCAACATGATTGAAAAGATTTAAGTAATCGTCAAATTTCATCATCATCATCAGCCACGTGATGTCCACTGCTGGACGAGGGCCTCTCCCAATGATATCCGTGAGATTTATTTTAATCATAATACTATTATAATAGATGCATAGATGACGACTGATAAGAGATGAATGGCCCCACCTAGTGTGGGATAAGGGCAGGAAAATGATGATGAATACTATTATCTAATATATAAAATTCTCGTGTCACAGTTTTCGTTGCCATACTCCTCCGAAACGGCTTTACCGATTTTTACCAAATTTTATATGCGTATTCAGTAGGTCTGAGAATCGGCTACTATCTATTTTTATGCATCCACCAGTTGTATTTCTCCCAATACACGGGGTACAAAGGCAACTTATTATGGCAAAACAAATGTTTGCCGGGACAGCTAGTAATAATATATCGATAATTTTATTTCTTAACAGATAGCTGTCGATGCTCCTATCGACTGTCCTCAACCTGCATAACCTGTTAAATTGTTTACCTTGCCTAGAGCATTTTTTTTTGGGATGATAGTTGAAGGTTCGACGGCCGACATGGTGTTTTAAGCTTTTTTTTTGTTTGCGTGGCAGTTTTTTTATTTATCTAGTTATGTAAAAACAGGCATCTGTCACGCACGATCACGGCGGCAAAAAAGTTGTTTTTTGCATACCCATTTATTTCTACTTAAGAGTAAACATAGACGTACATTTATCTTGCTAAAAAAATACACAACAAACAAATTCAGTATAATAGATTACACACACAGTGTATGTTAAATGCAGCATTCCTGTCTATCGTTCCTTTGTCTGTCAATGTATAATTCTCAAAGTAGATAGGATATTAGTATAAAATACACACATCAAAAGTGTCTAGGGATTAAGAACATTTTTAGCTGTAAAAAAATCTAATTTATTTAAATCAAATCTAATCTTCTGCATTGGTCTCCCTCCTACCTAATTCCTCATGCCTCATGCCAAATGATGAACGAATTCAGTTTTATGTAAAATATAGTCTTGATGCAATCTTCTAAAATGTACCTACTTGATCCCTGGACACTTTTGATGTGTGTACTTGGATATCAAATACGCAACTGTGGTCCAGTTGGTGGGATACGTGACTTGCAATCCGTGTACCAATGTGACTATTTTTCAGAGCCTATGTAAACTACGCAATGCTCGTACGGTGAAGGACAACATCGTGATGAAACCCGCACACCACAACGTGTGTGAACCCTATAACGGCGACGGGCTCACCCCCTGTCACATACGGTTATACTAGCTGACCTGGCAAAGGTTATTTTACCAATATACTTTACAGCCTACATGTTATTCTAGTTTATAAGCTACAATGTTGCCAAGTTTCATCGAAATAAGTCTAGTACTTTTTGCGTTAAAGAAGGACAAACATCCATCCATACATCCAAATATTCGCATTTATAATATTAGTAGGGTACGCTTGGTGAACCGTGGGCGTATGCTTAGCATGTACCTACCCCGCTTTGGGATTAAAAGGAGTGATATGTATCACACTCGGTTAGTTATTACAAATTAAACCATTTTTACCAATAAACTCGGATTATCTATTCCGACATTATACCAAGCTCAGCTTAAATTGTCAGTTGTATGTCAAATACTGAGTAACCAGTTTCAGTATACCTGTCAGTGGCATGCATTGGCTTTTACGACAAGGTAGGCAGTAATCCCCAAGGATCGACACCTATGTATAGGTAACTTGTCTTTACGAAATATAGTTACCTACCTATCTACTCACCCACAAAACACAGAATATAATAGCATATTTCGTGAGTGAAACAAAAATAGATCTAGCAATAACTCTATTATTAGGTCGGGTAGCCAAAATACTAAGGTAGGCAAAGAGACAGCCTATATGGTGTGCACGCCACTGCTACCTGTCATAACTTCGGTTTAAGTTACTCGTTTATTGGTAAGGGGGAATATGTACAATCGTGGATAGCGACCGATACTCAGTTGCAACACCAACTAAAGCACTCCGAGGAATAGGAACACAGTGAACTGAACCACAATTTAAATGTGTACCGTTGAAACTTACCAACAACTTGTAATTCAACGCCTTATACCTCCGGGAGCGCAACTATTCTGTATGAAAGCGTAGGTCAAGTGAAAATGGTCCATGTTTATTATAGAAAGTCTAAAGTAATCCAGGATTCTGTGTTATGAACTCGGCAGTGCTCAAACGCCATTCATAAAAGTGTATTAGCTGTATTAACGTTGCTCGGTGCGTCCCTGATGCAAGGAACGCAAGAACTTGTCTTAATCAGGACGCTGTGTAGGATGACCTTAATGTCTGTTAAAGTTGTGGACTTAGTTTTTTTTTCTGTTGCAAGTTTTTTTTCATCTAATATCTATTTCTAAGTAGAATATATTACTGTGGGGTATACCTCTACAACAACAGTAACAATCGAATCATACACTTTATAAACTTTATAAGCAAATGTGGATTAATGATAAAACTTTGTTTCGTACTTTCGAAGTGCAAGTATTACAAATTAGGTTACGTACCTAAATCAATCTTCATCGTGTGTAAACGTTGATTAAATTGCAGTAAAATTTAAATACCTACGGACATTTTAATTTTTAATTCAAGGCTGGCAATTGTGGTTCGGGCACATCATTGTAATGTGTGTTTTGTAAAATATTCATTATACAGCTGTGAAACATTCCGACATTGTAACAAAACGCACTGTCATCCTATTCAAATGTTATGAATATTCCCCCACACAGTTGGCAGCCCCGATGCCGTACAAATTTCGGATTTCGAGCATCGTTTTCATTACGAACTACCGAACTTTATCCGCTTGGAAATAACATTCAGTTTCAGCTAAAAGTGTATCAAATCCTGCGGTGGTGACTGTAGAGCGTGGATTAGCCTCAGTCTTTGGTCGCGTCCAAGTTTTAATGGCCAGTGTAATGTGAACTCTATTTTCATCGTGTCACGTCTCATTATAGGAGTACACCCTATGGGTGTTACGTTACTTATCATTGCCCTGGCGACATGAAAACTTAGCCCAAACTAATATTTCCTAATGTGCATGTGTCACTGAGGATTTAGTGGGAAACTTCGCCTGTTACGGTTTTATAACATATGTAGTATGATACGTGGCTGCTTAAATATGTTTTATTTCCTTTTAACTTGGTGGGTAGTTAATGTACACACATCAAAAGTGTCTAGGGATCAAGTACATTTTAGTAGATTGCAATCAAGAATATATTTTACAAAAACTGAATTCATTCATAATTTATTCAAAATGTGGTGATATATTATTGATACAGGCATGGGGAATTAGGTGGGAGACCAATCCAGAAGGTTAGATTTGATTTAAATAAATTAGATTTTTTTATAGCTAAAAAAAGTTCTTGATCCCTAGATACTTGATGTGTGTATATAAAAATAATGAATATTTTGATCGGCGTGGATTTTAAGTACTTTATTTTTTGTCGTGACAACGTTTAATAACTCGATACTACGGGCTGCATGCACGAAAAAGATGACGGCATTGTCCCGTTCCGCAAGCGAGTGTACTACTACTACTACTGCAATGTTTGACACGTTGTCACGTCAGACTGCCGTCCATATACTTTACAGACAACCACTCTTTTTTGTTACTTTATGTGGACGGAAAATTAAATGGACCAACATGCAGTCTTTCTCGTTTTGTAGGATAATATAATATTGTTCATTTGATAACAAAAATATGTGAATTAATAATGAAAAATGGGCTCACCCCCTGTCACGTTGGGTTAAATACGCTTGGTGAACCGTGGGTACATGCTTTAGCAAGTGCCTACCCCTCTTTGGGATTAAAGGCGTGAAGTGTATTTTTTTTTATAATGAAAAATAAATAATGATATATTCTTCATATGTTGGTTATTTACGTAAAGATCTATTAATGTCTGTATATCCTATAAAATTATTTTTCAATTATATCCATGCCCATCTAATCCAAGGCAGGTGTCTTTGTTAATTGAAAGAAAATGCTATGTAGCATTTAGTTCGCCTTTGAACACTTTTAATGGAATGAAATTTGAAAAATGAAAATAAATGGACTATAAAAAGACTGATGAGATGTTAATTCGGTATATAGAATAAAGTATTATCATAAATTATTCTAATTAAATCTTGCTGTAGAAACAAGAGTCCTAAGTACATAAAATATCAAGGCCAAAATTCACGGTTATAAAAATACTTAGACCGTAACATATTTTTAAGTAATTCACTTAATGCGATCTAAAAAAAACCTAGTTGATACAAGGTATTTTTTTTATGTTGCCAACTGACATTCTAAGTGTAAGGAAAACAGACGGGAATTTTTCATTTTACTTCAGTAAACACTCGACAATACTTAACGTCCTGGGGAAGGTTTTTAAAAATGTTTTTCTTCGATTAAATTTCTTAAAACATCTTCAACGAGCCTCCAAGGTCGGCCGATTTGCGAAATTATGTTTTCCTTTTCCACTCTGAGCGACGAAGACTGGATAGAGAAGACGGTGAAAAAAAAATAGAAGGAAAATTTTGAATAAACGAATGTCCATTTCGGTAATTGTCACACAAAACGATTTCCTTACTTTGGGTTGACTTTATCTTACCTTCGTCGGGAACCAATCTACCGATTCCCGTCGGGGTTTGCTGCATTTTTTTTTGTGCGCAAAAAGGTACAAGATTTTCTCGTTACCGTGAATGATACACAGAAAAAAAACCAAACACAAAAAAATAAAAAATACAGCCAGCCCCTTTCGGATGGATGCCTTTGATCATGTAGGGAGGTCACTTGACATATCCATCCAGCTTAATAGGATTTTCCGAGTCACCGTGCAAGAGGGTCCTGGAAATTAGTGGCTTATGTAATTACCCGCAATGGACTATATCTATATAATTATGTATATAGGTACGTATGTGTGGGTTATTTATGTATGTGTAGGAATACAGGGTGTGGTCTGTTAAAACAGGAAAAGAAGTGTAGATTATTTCTATGCCTTTAAGTTAGTCCGATGTGGTCCGGATACTTCAAAGTTGCTCCTTAGATTTTCGAAATTAGTTTTTTGGTTTGGTGTGTTGGAGGGATTGGTTAAATAGTTACATATATTTTACAATAATTTAGTATATACTCGTAAGTCCAAACCGAAGGTCATGTATGAAAAGATATATGAATGTAGATGAAGCGAAAGGGGTATGTCAGAACCGTGACAAATGGAGATCTGCAGTCTCTGCCTACCCCTTTGGGAGACAGGCGTGAAGTGTATGTATGTATGTATGTATGTGTCGTAAGTATGTCCATCGTGGCCGTTACATTGGCATAGACAATAGAAGACAGTAATAAAGAATTGTGTGTGTTTGTTACCATTTCAGTAAAAAATACTGAACGGATTTTGACGAAAAGTCGTGAATACGTCCAGCAACAAATAACAACGGATTGTTTGTATTTAATCATCGATACTGAAAGACAACAACAGAATCTTCATTTCAATTTATATTAAATAAAAAATCTTGCGTGGTTATAAATCGTCCTGTCCCTTCATACTTCCTAATAAATTTTCTTGAAAAGATTGTCTCAATAATAATACACTTCACGCCACAGTTCACCAAGAGTATTTATTACAACGTGATAGGGGGAGTTATAGGGTTCACACACCATGTGGTGTGCGGGTTTCATCACGATGTTTTGTGAGATAATCTATCTCCTCTTAAGATTTTTTTTTACTACTTACGCTGTCTCTAATTTGTATACAAGTAAGTCATCAAAATCATGATCACCAGCCTATACTTTTCCATTGCTAGACATATGACTCTCCAAGCAAGCGACTGTGGTTTAATTTTCGACTTTTTGCATCTATCCCAGCATCGACTGGGACTAAGTAAGTGTACGGTTTTTATTTTCACATTAACAAAATTATTTCGTAAGAATTATCTACGTTATTGTGACGACGTTCATATTTTTCTGCAATTAAGTAAAATTTTAATATTTTTCATAATATTCCATAATAAAACGAGGCTTCTTAAACCCGCCGACCATAACGTGAGCATTCTCGACTCGGTAGAGATAAACGTTAGTTTTTATGCAAAAAATAAAATCACATACACACTGATGTGCCGCCATTTTACCCTCCCACAATTCACTCTCCTCTCAACTGTACAGTAAAAATCTCTCCGGGGAAATTTTATAGTGATAATTTCAGCACAGAGCGCTGAGTAGAGTCCCAAAGACTGGTGTGCAGATATCGTAAACCATTCGTCTAGCATCACTCACACGGCCCCAGTGTGAATTACGACAAATGGAAAACGGTTGAGAAGAGCCGCACACAGTTTACTGCCCCTGCTGATAACGGGCACGAACCACGATCGGTCACCTCTAAGCTTCCCTATTCAATATTTCCAACGTTTTGGGCTCATAAAGCCATTACTTTTCATCCGTTGATGTTGGAAAGGGATGAACGCTTATATAACGAGTGTACTGTGAATGAACTATGTACCATTTATGTGCGACCTTAAAGTTGGGATTATTGACTGTCGGTGTGTTGGCTATTAAGATAGGGGAAGCTGTTTGATTAGGGTGGATTATGTTGGAACGATGCGGTGATTTATGCTAGTGGAATTAATGTAGTAATTACTTGTGAAAATTTTCACTATTAATTTGAGAATTTAATATTCAAAGTGTGTTGTGTATTACTCGATTTATTACTTATAAACGTATGGTGAGTATATGCATGGTCGGAGTGTAGGACTCCCTCAGGCAAGGTGCACAGATGATATTGCGCAAGATTACCGGCACTAGCTGGATGCGTGATGCCGAAAACAAATCACAGCGGGGTGCAATTGGACCGATTAAAGATTAAATTCTATACCTGTATACGTAACTATGAAAAGTTATAAACAGTAATTTTTTGACATCTCTTACACGTAACTTTCTTATCTCACGGTTAATGATAACCAGGACGATCAAGTAGGCTTTTTTAATACAATGAACAAGCGTTTGACCACCATCCTGCCTGATGTTAAGCAGCGATGCGATCTACGATGGAACGCACTTGTTCAACGTTGGAGGCCTCCAACGATTCGCCTAATTACCTAATTAACTATTTAATTTAGAAGTTACCAGGGAACAGATGAAAATCCATAACCACATACATGCAGTTAAAAAAATCATAACCCTCCTTTTTTCTTGGCTGTAGCCCGTTAAAAATAGTATTATTAATATACTAGTGAACTCGACAGACGTTGTCCTGTCTTAACTATTAATATGAATATCTAGGGTGGCATGTGCCCAGCAGTGGATGTCATTCTTTTCTTTCATAAGAACCTTCTGCTGTCATTAACAAGCACAACAAAGAAAGAATTAGCGAAATCGGTCGGCCCGTTCCGGAGTTCTGACATGACATTTTTATATAATAGGTTAATTATGTAGTTTTCACGTCGATATTGCTACAGTATAGTTAGGGTAATGACTGTGAATGATGAATGGATGAGTAGTTTTCTAAAAAAAACCAATCTGTCAAAGATAATAGGAAAAGAAAGAGATGAAAATACTTTGTGTCCTGACCGAAGGTGGCGTGAAAAGTACTCGAAACCGGAGGTCGTGTATGAAAAGGTGTATGAATGTAGATGAAGCGAAAGGGGTATGTCAGGATCG
>SJJU01004573.1:0-30074 GCA_012932125.1 Conopomorpha cramerella | reverse complement strand
CTCTCTAAAGTCGTAATCTTCTTCTAATATTTATCTTATCCTCACGAATGTATGTATATACAGAGCACATTATGATGGAGGCAGGAGTGGAAAGCGCGGTTTTTGTTTTAGGGTCAGTTGCTCTGATCACTATTCTATCTCAGACCAGAGGATATTTTACTTTCTTAAGTAAGAGTAAATGTAGGTACGTACAAAGTATTTTTAACTAAACCCCAATTTAAAATTTTCACCACTTAAAATTTGAACATTTAGAATTTTCTGTTCATTTCAGATTTTATACGGACTCACTCTCGATACAAATTCAAAAACATCTGACATTATCAACAAAAGAAATAACAACAAAATCAATACAGTCACAAACGCCTCTACGAAATTTCCGGTTAACTAAGGTCACAAAAAGTTCCAAAGACATTTCAACAATGTCATTTACCCTACAAACGTTTTCCAGGACCCATACCATGAAATCTCAGAGTAATATTGTTTTCGTCATGTGACAGGGATGGCTCTAGATGAGTGGTATAGCGCTGTCACTATCACACAGTGTAAACACTAAGACAATTTTCTTTGACGGGTTTCTGACAGATTTTCGGGCTTAGAACTGTCATTACTGTCATACACACACACACAAAGTTGTGTAACGTGAAAGAAAATTCCCCATTACTTTAAGACGTCATGGTTCGGATGTGTTCACGAAACATTCAAAGAACTAACATGTTTCACGAGGTCCTTATGCGTCAATTGTATCAAAGGCTTTCCGGCTTCGTTCCGGAAGGGGCCACGAGCTATTGGAGAGAATGTCAGCAGCCGAATATTTCCGCCAACGTCGCCGCAAATCAGTAGACTGTTCTCATTCTCGTCCGTATTAAAATGATAGTGCATAGTGCATATCTGTGAAGTAACGGACATCAAACTATTATTGTTTCCGTGTAAGTTTGTTTGGATAGATGCACATTTGTTACGACTTCACACGCAAAAAAAACATATGGGCATGGTTTCTAAAGAAAGTTAAAGAATACCTATCATGTCATATAATTATGTACATTAGAATATAACATGCCTTTAAAATATAAAAATAAATCTTTAAATGTTTTGTGGCTACCAACAGTAGGCGCAAAACTCAAGAACGTATACTCATCTAATTATTTTTTGTTGCTTATTATGTCAGGAGATTAAGAAAATTGCTCATTTGCACTAATTTGAAAATAATATTCGTAGTTAAGACAAATCTTGCTCACACCTGTCGGTCAAATAGTAGTCGGTCAAAATGTATCCCGAAATTCCCTCGGGAACGAGAATATCCACGGGAAGTGGGAAACACCGCAGCTGTGTCAGATCATCTCTTCAACTCAATTATAAGTATAGTATTCCGCTGTCTGATCGTTGGTCAGATCACCATCTACCTATATTCCTTCTAACATTAGATTAGATGATACTAACAAAATTGATACGATACCCCTTTTCAGTGATCCCATACCCTCTCACCATATAATCCCAACTGCTGATGATGATCTTCAAACTAAAAGTGCCAGCTGTACAATCGTAGAATCTCAGATCCCTTTCCGTAGAGCTAGTCACCACAATGCCGATGTCCGGCATGCACACCATGTCTGTCACCCAGGTATTGCGAACCTTCAGATGAGCTGAGTAAGAGAAATACACTTTTACGTCTATTCTCAGAAGTTCAGCTTTAAGCAGAAGTGAACCTTAATTTGTACTGATGAAGGCACATTTTTACTTTGCCGGTTTTTAACAGATGGTAAGTTGAGTTCAGACTTTAACATCACCAAATACAAACCATCCGACAAAGTAACCGAACCCTCGACATTACACACATTATTCTTCTTCTGGCTAGCGCTTTATCCAGCGGCACAACCCGTTGTTGCCGCTTAAGACTTTATTTATGAAATTTGGCTGGTATGATTTTTGCCATGGTGACAGGAAATGATCAGCTCAACTGTTAGCTGTTTTAAAGTCGCCTAAGAGAGATACAATTTTAATATTCCTAAATACCGTGGTTCGGAGGGTTTTCAAACTTAATACAACTTAGTGACAGGCGAGTTTCCATGTTTCATGAAGCTTATTTAAATCTAGATTAGACAATTATAAGAGCCTAAAAATTTAGCACAGAACCTTTAAAGTATTATTGTAGATGTACCATAACAAACCGTAAAAAAACTCAGTTATAAGACAAATCCGTTGTAAATTTATTCTTCCCTATGTTATGAGGGCCAATATAATAACAAACGCACTTTTTTGTTATGCGGGTTTCTGCACTATGATTTTCTTCACCAAGCCATGGGCAAAAGTATTTATAGTGTACTACATATATCAATTTTATCAATACTTATTCTTTCAGGTTAGTGAAACGACTAGCAGAATTCAAAGAAGTTTTTGTGGGCATTCAGATAATGAACCTTTATTATTTGAATGCCCTTCAGTACGTAGAAACCCAATTCATTCATGGATACGAGTAAACAATTTCTATAGGACGATTTCATGGAATAAACTTACGACAAGTGGAATACCCGGAACGTAAATAATGCATGTCAAGTGTCCACCAATTTATTCTTCCATCTTGACTCACTGTGACGTAGTTCCCTTGCATTGGATCCAGTGTCCTGTCCTGTTGGTGATGTAAAAATAACAAAGAAAAAATCCAAAATTCTATACTTTGCACATTCTACAATTGGGAAGTCGGTTATATTAATCAAAACCAATTAAAAATTCAGCAATCGGCGGTCAAAAAGAATGATACGACGATGCACATGATATTATTATTATGTTTATTTAAACAAGGTTTCGTTGATATGATGACATTTTGAAACTACTATAGCATAATCAATTCTAAGATCTAAGGCAGTATTGATTGTTCACATTCAAGAGTTATTCGATATGGGTTAGGCAATGGTTCACAAGAAATAATAAATGCTACCTACTAATAAAAAATATTTTTTTACAAAAACATTGAATTGTTTCTTCAATTCAAAGTTCAAACAATTCAAAGTTGCTGCTGTTAACACTGAGCTTTCTTTCTTTAACATATAATTATTTTTTTTTACCTTTAGAACGGACGGACAGAAGCAAATCCTAGTAATAGGATTTCGATGACGTGACCTCAAAACAAGTGGAAATCCCATAATAGGTAGTTGCATTCCGCCCCTCTGGTTTTCTGGATCGTTGCTGAAGTAACCCATGATGAGGTGGGACACCAGCTCATTCCAGTCTATTTCACCGGTACGATCTGTGTTTATCTGGTAAGAAGAAAAAATATTTTTAGGGCGTAGAGATTGCGTACTGAAACGTTTCTATAATTTGAGGTTTTCAATTCTAATGAAACTAGCAATGACGATACACCGTCGTTTAGTCACATTTGTTTCCTTATAAGTTCTTTTTTGGAAAGAAAAAGTGCCAATTATTTCTCAGAAAGGAAATCTTTAAAGAACTACTGCGAATAAACGCGATCGGAGATCGGAGAAACAGAGCACTTAGCTTTAGAAGCGTTTGAGTATTCAGATCTCAGCCAGTCTGTCAGCCCTTTAATCCCAAAGCGGGGTAGAAACAGTTTGCTAAGGCGCTAATATGTTTACCTCATAGCTTTAAAAACATTTTGTTTGCACATCATCAACCCACCTCAAGTGCAATGTAGTAGACTACAACAATTGAAGTCGGTGGGTGGACTTAGTTGCGGGTTAAAAGCGGATATAAGGACGGGCGGCGGTGACCGGGCAAGCGGCAACATTAACACAAGCTAACGTGGATTAACACTGCTGCCCGAGGCAGCTCGGTAGAAACAACTTAAGGGCTCACCCATCTAAAACCATGTCACCGCTCAATGGTGCTTAACTTCAATAGAAGTTTCGATTAAGAAAAAATATTGTATTGTATATATAGCCTAGGGACTAAACGTTTTTCAACTTACTTTATCCTAATACAAGGCAGCTGGGGTAGGTATTATAGGATGCAAAATGGTGGGCGATAGCCAGCCAAAATGAGTGAAACACTCATTTGGTTCAAGCACGTCATCTGCTAGATGTATACCAACTTTCCTAGGGATTGATAACCTGAGTTTGTGTATGTATACAACAAGAAAAAAAAACAGCAATATACCTTCATAAAAAGTAGCTTGAATTCGTCATCATCGAAGTCAGAATTTAGTTGTTGTCTCAAAATAGTCCGAAACTCCGTTGGCCCCATCTTTCCTAGGTAAGCTTGTCTGAAAGTTTCTTTCAACTTGATCATGTCTGGTATTCCACATCTCTCGTGGAGCTCTGGATTCCTCCATCGCTGCGGTTTGTAACCCATTAACATAGAACTAGCATCGGAGTGGTAAGATAATGACACTGTTGATCTCGCTTCTGCCATTGTTACGTGTTTATTCCTGTTTCTCCCGACACCATAAAATATACGTTATAAAAAGCTTGTAGCTAAACAGAATTAAAAACGTTAAAAAAACATCTTTGTGATGGATGTTTGTATGATAAACAAATTAATAACAATAACATTGTAACAATATCGCTGTAATGACTCAACACTGTCATCGACAATGCATCGAATTAATGAAAAAAGTTCTCAAGTAAAGAGATTCGAAGTTTCAGATTACGAAATCGATTTTTTGGTGTCTTTATTTTTACCTCACCACTTGTGAGGAAATCTTCCGGGTTAAAAATAATTTTGTCACAAAACAAATATCTCACAAGCCGCAGAGCAAGCTGAATAAAGATGATTTTTTTGCGAAAAAGAAAATGATGTCATAATTTTATAATTTATTTAAGTTTTCTTCATTCGTTTATATCACTAATGAGGCAACCTTTGTTTGTTTGTTTGTAATGAATAGACTCTGGACCGCAAAATCCCCACAAAAAAAGTGCGAGTAACACCGCGCGGCACAGCTAGTATATAAATAAAAATTAATAAATACACTTCACGCCTTTTTAATCCCAAAGCGTTTTATATAATTGGTATGACTCTTAATTCTAATCACTAGTGTGCTTAGTACATTCTTCTTTAGAAACAATTTAGGTACATAGCTAAATTCTTACTACCTCAGTACAAAAGTGATCATGCCGCAAACAACGTTCTTCACTACGAAACGCCAGTATTAATATCATTCATTGTAGGGTTTAAACATAGACCTGGTTTATGTAATTGTATATTAGGATGAGCCCACCGACGCGTCAACCAAACTAGCGTTCTAGGCGGGTCGTCGACTTCGCTAAGCCCACAGCCTAACGCCATTCTGTACTATTAATTTATTCAGCGTGAATATCTAACGCTTTTCGGAAGCGGTAATCTATATTTACGACCTGTGAACGAGTGATGTACGGCGTTCACTTTTAGCCAAAATTTGCTTACCTAAAGTATACATTTCGTGGAAAACTACCGTTATCTACTACGTTCGTGAACTTCGACTTTTTTTAATAAATTGTTAAATTTTTTAGGGTGGATAAGAATATTGACCAGACCTCAGGCCGAGTGTACATTGTTTAAAACCCTAAGGTCTAAACTCATAATGAACAACGATGTTTTATTGACACAGTAAGTTTAGGGTCTTCAAAACTTATGGTACGCATTCTTGACCAACCGAACCTATTACCTAACTTATGCAATGATAATGTGGACGGTTTCACATCAAGTTGTCTTCAAATACTACAACATTTTAAACGTGAAATACGCCTGAAATAGTCTGTGTTTTTTTTTATAATGACACGACTGACAACTTATTTTGTTTATTTATAAACAAGTCGTTCAACCATAGGCACGACTTTGTGACGGGAAGCGATGAGATGCAAATGGCGTTCTTTATTTCTCATTTTCAAAATTAATTTTTCGCTGCAATTATTGTGTTACTGTGGTGGATTTAGTGTAATAATGTGCTTGTGATGAAAAATAATGTAGTGAGACTGAGAAGTAAAGGAGAGGACTCCTATTTGACCAATTTTTTGTTCCCGTATAATGTTCCACGCAGCATTGAAATGTAATGGTCCACCCTCACATTTTAATGTGTTTTTGACACGACTTTGACTATTGACGACTTACTATGACTATACTATAACTTGAACACGAAGAGAACTACATTGTTTGTGGCAGAATTGTTGGCTTTAAAGCGTATTAGGCTTTGACGTATTTCGGCCGTAACAAGCATTAGACCTTTTGCAAAAAACAGATTTCCAAAAATAAAATTATGAATGCAAAATTTAATACGAAAAGAAAAAGACGAGTACTGTATTGCGATAAACAATACATGCAAATAACTTTATAGCCGTACTCTACACAACGTTGTTTCTTTCACCTTATATCAGAGACAGAATAGTTCATTGCACAAGTTCTACTTTTAATCTTGATTAGTATCTTACAATACATTGTCGAAGCGGCAAACCTTTTAACCCGAATAAAGTGCAAACACTATTATTCTGCTTAGTTGGATTAAGGATAAAATAGAGATTCTATCCGGGCAAGATTTAATCCAAGAACAGATAGTTCATTTGCACATTCATCGCGGTATGTTTACAAACAAATGTTTAACAACGAATAATATTCTCATGTCCGTCATCTCCAAAAGAGAGTGGCCAGAACCTCAGATCCACAAGGATCCTTCGTCCACATTGAACATTATAAGGAGTTAACCCAGTTGTTACTGAAACTATTTTTTATCTCATATCCCAGTGATTTTTTTATATTGTTACCTTGATGTAATTAGAAAACGAAAAAAAATAGTGAAAAAAATCCGACTTTTCTGGAAAGCTGGAAAATTTTTGATCTTTTTAACGATCAGTAGTAACAGGCGAGTAGGCTATTGTTCATACAAATACCAAGACATCATTTTATCAAATTCTAAACAAAGAAAACGGCATTGTATTTCTGAAACAAGCTTTATTACGTAATAATAAATATTATTTGTAACAAATTTCATTTATGCTGAGGTATGATAGGCTGCAAAACATGTTTTCGGGTGTAAATGGATTGTACATTTTTGACAAGTGAAGTTGGTATTTTTTTTGCATAGTATGCATCGAAGCTGCGCGTCATTGTATATAACTAAATGGTCAATTTTATCGTAGCGTGAAGCTTCCCTGAAATTCCGAGGCGTGGGACAAGGACCGCGCTTGTAATTTTTTTTGTGTGTTTCTAAAATACCTCTTGCAACTGACCTCCGAAACATTAGGTAGTCGTACTCTCCTCCATTCATTTTATAAAGTTGCCACGCATTGTGAGTAGCCATGTCTAAACAGTGACAAAACAATGAAAAATACCATTTCTTGCCACGAATAGAAGTTCGATAAAGCCCAATGTTTTGGTCAGACCTGTCGACTCCTCCCATGTTTTCATTATAACTTTTTATTAGTGCAGGTTGATCGATGAGAACATATTTTTTCTGCTGCTGCGAGAATCGTTTGGCTTTCTGTAAGGGCTCAATGGATTCGGAATTGGAGGCCACGGTCACCACACTATTGTCGTTCCATTTGCAGACCAAAATATGTTCTGGTTGACTGGACTGAAACTTAAAAGTGCCTCTTTCTGTCTTCTTGAAATCTTTATTGGAAGGTAAAGGACATTTTTTTGTACGGTCCTCGCGAATTGTGCCAGTGGCTTTGAGTCCCCTATTTTTCAATTCGTGAAATAAAGCAATAGAAGAAAAGAAGTTGTCAAAGAATAGGTGACAGGGCGCACCTGGGTGGCGAAATTGTAAATGATCAGCGAATCGTAAAATAACACCAGCTCCCAATCCTAACTGACGATATGCCGATGGAATAATTGATGTATGACCTTGGTACGGATCAAACCACAGTACATATCCTAATCTAGTCGCACCAACCCAGAATTTATACCCCCAACGTATTGGTTTCCCGCGTATAAACTGCTTACAACTATGCCCCCCGTAGTAAGGTACCATTGCTTCGTCAATACTGTACATTTCCTCTAAAGGTGCCATATTTAGGAATGTTTCATTTAGCATATCGAAAAGTGGTCTCAACTTTGCAAATTTATCTCGTTCCGTAGTTATCTGAGTATTGTCACAACAGTGAAGATGGGTCATAATAAATGTAAATCGATCTCTTGACATGGCATTGTAAATAATACCAAACTCAGTGTCTGATGATTTCTCCCAATACATGTATCTACGAGGAACTACGACGTATCCACTATAGAGAAGAATAGCAATAAAACACTTCATTTCACTCGTTGTCACATTACCCACTTTGTTCTTTTGATCCGCGTAAATATTCGAATATTTGACCAATAATTCGATAACAACTTCACCAAATGTACACTCAAAATAATACAACGGTGATTGAAGGTATTTTGGCCCATGGTTTTCTTGCCATTGTGGTCCCTCAAGTGGATTATGGCGATTTCTCCAAGTATATTTTTGGTCTCTTTGTACGTTTGGATCAACAAACGGTATGATTAGAGAGCTACTAGCGGAGACTAAACCAGATGTCGATGGCTCAGGTTGACGAGCTTCTTCATTGTGTATTTCCTCTGTACTACGACGTCTTTTTGCTAATGAAGACAGAGGTAAACTATCCTCATCGCTGTCAGAGGACATGTATTCCACCTCTGCAGGAGCGCGCAGCTGTGACCCTGTAAACAAGATCATTATAAATACTGTGATAAGCCATGTAAATGTAGAAAAATATTTAGTTAGTCATATCCAACCTGGAAGATTATTCAATGTTACGACCTC
Source organism: Conopomorpha cramerella (assembly GCA_012932125.1). Classification (NCBI taxonomy): domain Eukaryota; kingdom Metazoa; phylum Arthropoda; class Insecta; order Lepidoptera; family Gracillariidae; genus Conopomorpha; species Conopomorpha cramerella. The sequence goes on along the minus strand of SJJU01004573.1, from coordinate 21,388 downwards.
CTCATCACCCGAATCCTCGTCTGTGATATCAGCATTCGCGTTATCCGGTGGTAAAATGGTGATACTTCTTGGAAATAAGGTTTCGTCATCAGACTGTTCCAAAACATCGATAATTTCATCGAGAGACAATGGTTTAGTTTGCCTTGACCTGAAAGTTTATATACATCCCTAAATTACTACCGATCGTTATAAAGACAAGTAAAGAAAACACTATAGTTTGTTAGGAAATATGTTAAATAAAATAATCCTTCTTTTAGAAATTTGTTAGGCAGACTGTATACTAAAAAAAAAAACACTTACAACAAATAACTCTATCTATATGATCTGTTTTAACTTACCTCTTTGAAGACATTGTTGTAGTTAATCCCGTTAATTCAATACAAAGCACAAAAAGAACTTCAAAAAGTAAGAAAAATTTAATAACGTGTGCACTAATACACTTCCAAAATATCACTGCAACAATTGATAAGCACTTAGCGTCACGACTGCACTCAAAAATATTTTTAAATTGAGGGTACTTGACACCACATTTTTCGATCTTTATAACGATCGGTCGTTATAAGTGGGTTAAGAATGTCATTATGGGCCTTCAGTTACCAGTTGCTAGCTCATACTCTGGATACAACACCAATAGTCGGCTCCTACTCTATGCCAGGAAAAACGGCAGGTGAATATCATGGGATAATAATATCTCTTACTTTAGTTCGTTTTATACCAAACTAATTGTCGCTCGCGGGAAGCTCAGTTTTTTCCGGTCAAATGGATGGAAATCAACTTTTACCTCACCAGAATGTGTTTAGGAACATGACGTAGAAATAACATTTATCCAATATGGTTTCATCATTACGCGCGCCCTGCAAACGTTGTTTTGCCAATGTACCTTCATTATTAACAGTAGTTTCTGTGCTATTGTATATGTAGACGCATTGTACATTATAGGCAGTGGCGTGCACTAGCTTTTACGACAAGGTAGGCAGTAATCCCCACAAATTGACACATACCTATGTATAGGTAACTTGTCTTTACGAAATATAGTTTCCATAGTTAGAACCTACCTGTCCACTCACCCACAAAACACAGGACCTTCGTTAGCCTATGCCGTGAGTGCAACAAAAGAAGATCTAGCAATAACTCCATTATTAGGTCGGGAAGCTAAAATAATAAGGTAGGCAGTGTCTTTTTCCCTGTATGGTGTGCACGCCACTGATTATAGGTACATATAAATCTTTCTCGCGAATCACGCTATCTATTCAATAAAACTAACAACATCAAAATCGACTGCGTTGTTTAAAAGATCCAAGCATACATAGGATACGTCATGGTAAATGTCATAATGCGACAACTAGTGTGAAAAGAAGGATATCGCATTTTGACAGTATTACCTATTTTTTATCTATCACGTACAGTTTTAAGAGAGACAGTTTCTTGAATATGGTAATGTGAACGTATCTTCATCTTCTTTCAACCGGTATTGAATCGAAACGGAATAAAATATCAGCGTTGCCATTACCCTCCGAGTTTTAATCTAGCTCAGTTTGTTTGTGGCCTGGATTTCTTTGCTGTTGGCCGTTCCACAGTCTGCTCATGTATGTAGGTACCTACCTACTTAAAAATTAGGCAATTGAAAATTTTAAAGTAAAAAAATGGTAATAATGGAAACTTAGTAAATATCTTCACTAAGTTTCGTTCCTCAAAATGAAGCAATTAATAGTTAACACCATTTACAATTTAAGTTAAACTTGAATTAATTTATTACCTAAATAAATGGGCCTTACCTTGTTTTCCTCTTATGTTGTTGATATTTAGGGATAGTGCGCCAAGATTTTGGTCCACCCCCTTAAGGTCGAAACTCATATTATGATTATTAGCTGCCATAATATAACAACTCTACCTTATTGATGTTTTAGTGACACGGAAAGAAATTACTTACCAAAGTCACTTACATACTTTTGACACAAAATAAAAAAAAATCCATGAAAACTTCTTTCTCTAACGACGAAGCCGAAGTCCCTCATCACAAAAACAATAAATTAAACATACCACTACATAATTTAACCAAAGAAATAAGCTTTTTTATAACAACTGATCTTGTGTGTACAAGTTTTTCTTCTTTTAGAGCTTAAAAGTGAAACAACACCTAGCTTTACGATCGCAATTGTTGGGCTTTTAACTCTATCGTTGGGTTTACTAAAACTAAATGAACATAATAAAATAAAGATATTTTTAGTCTTTTTGCCTTAGGATAACCTACAACGTTTCCATTTGATGCAATGTTAGCACGTAGCTATCAATGATACCATTAAGCGGCATGACGTACGCAACTGCTTGAATGTGCTAGTATGAATATTTTAACCGTAAGATATGGATTGGAGCGGACCAATCAGCATTCAATATTCAATTACAAAGGTGCAACGTTATTGCAACAAGCCATTTGGTAAGCAATAGTACATTAGCGTTAATTGGTGCGCGTTATAGTAGGCTAAAGTCAAATATAGTATTTCGGAGAACAAACAAGAAGTTTCCTCATATTTGCATCCTCCAATGTTACTTGTTCCAAAGTTTCATAGCTTTGCAGTTTGCACAGCAAACTCATTTGGTGCCTGCACGTGCCGTCGCAATTTTAATGTCTTAGTCATATTCATATGTGCCGTTTCTTACTATGTTACTTGTTATATTAGTGTCGCTTTAGCTGAACGCCGCCGCATTATGTGTGACGTAATGTCATTGTAAAGTTTGTTAACACTTAACCTGTTAGTATTAAAGTTTAGCTTGCAATGTGGTTTTTTAACCACAATAGCTTTATGTGTATCGTTAGTTTCATTTCCCATGCCATTTGTAGAACCAATAGATCAAACAACTGGTCAATAATATGTTATTGCCGCCAGATCTTCATGCCTCTAATAAGTGTCTATGTATGTTTACTTTAAAAAAAGCATCTTTAAGAGTTACTATGTGTAACGTACGTACTGTTTTGTCTTTTGCACCACATGGATAACTATGGAAAAGATCGATACTTTGAGTACATAAACTACATATGGTATGACATTTTTATGGGACTATCAATCCAGACCTTGAACACATTAATCATTTTAAAAATATTTGATTTTATTCAATAATTCTACTGGTACTGTACTAGGTACTGTGTTTCCACGTAGTATGGTTTCAGGGGAATTAGACTGTTTTCTTGGTAATATCGGACTCTGAAGTAGCAAGGTACTTCAGAGTCCGATATTAAGATGACATACATAAGCTGTAGTGGCTGTTCAGAAAGTTCCTGGCAATAAGGTACGAGTGGTCACCGTCCAACTGGATGCCAGTCCCACAGCCTCACACCGTTGTTCCCGTTTTTCTTGACCTTATAATACCATAAGAACGGGTAAGACATAGTGTTTCTTCGGCGTAATTCATAAATCATCGAAGATCAAATACCTCAACAAAATGCATGCAAACTCTAACCTGTTTCACAACACAAATAATACGGAATTTGAGATAGCCAATCAAAATAGTTTATAAAGAGCCTCATGCGATGAGCCAGTGAGAACATTGTATTAGTGTAAAACGAGCGTTATGGCGAAGGAGATATCTTCGATTATCCCATCAAGCCACAATGGCCAGGGTACGGCGGCGGTGGCGGCGCGTAGTCACTCGTGCGATGAACGTCCGTCGGCGCCGTTCTCCGCATCACTAGATAAGCGCAAAATGCTCACAAATCTGAAATTCAGAAGAGAATATATGCGGCAGACCGATTCTTCGCCAGTCGACCATGTGCGACTATAAATTGCACCAGATTTTGTCTACTGCCAGCGCGGCAGTGGCGGCAGGATTTTACTTTCTAATTTGATACACATACACTGACATCTATAATTCCTAGTAGGTTAGGATAATATTTGAAACAATGATTATCTTACAGCGCTGCACCAGTTTAAGGGATCTCAGATAGAGAAGATGTGACGGTTGCGGTGATATTCTCCGACTAGTGTCTCTGTCGCAATACAAAATAAAACCTTTTAAATAACTGAAAAAAATATATCTTTACATTTACATCTTGCAATACATCAGGTTTATGTCATATTTGAATCAAAATGTTAGTGTTCAAAAACAATAATGTCAAACACTAGCACCGCATGTATCGTTTATCTCATTACGCATATTCATAGAGTAGAATTAGAATACTCGCTGCTCGACCATACATCGTACACAGATTGAATGATTTCGCGAATAAATCCTGGGCAAGCGCTCTCGTGACGAATTTCCAGCGAAAATTGGATTCATACCGCGATTCCTCGTCCAATTAATACACAATAGGATTGTTATTGCCGCTGCAACCCGGGGAGCGGTGGCAATACGTTTTGTGATTACCGAGCCGCACGGAAAAGGCGCCAAAATAGTCACCGAACTGAAAGTTTGCTTTTTTTTTAAAGACAAAGTTCGAGCGCGCTCGGCCATTTTCAATTCAATGAAAAAGAACTGTCTGATTTTTTTTTAAAGTACTGATATGTGTTTACGCACTTGGGGCTATTTTATAAAAAAAAATATTATGTAGGTTTATGCATAGACGTAGAATCCCGATGGGTTTATGAGTCTATTGTTATTATTCGTTTTTACAAAATTGAAGTGGAAATTCGCTAGCAATCAACGATTTTCATCAAACCAAATAAGGGCCGTTTTGTTCGGCAAAGGTAATTTATTTTCGAACATAAAAATTTCATAATATTTTATGCGGCGTACGTAGCCTTTTCGTTTATTTTAAAATAAAACATTACCAAACGTATCTGATTTCATCAAACACTCTCGTTATTGTTTAAAAACGCATGAAAAATATCAAATACAATAGCGGTGAACTTTTTTCATTCGTCCATTAAAACTCTGCTTTTTATTTTTTATTGTTACTCCATACTTTTAAAATATTGATCACCTTGTACTTGCATCATCAAAATACGTTTACGAATTTATAAATAATTAAGAAGACATTTTTTATGCTTTGGAAAAATAAATCAAGTGGGACCGTAGTTCCATATTTATGCTTTGACTTAGCTAGATTAATATTTATCAGTATAACCAAAGCGATCCCCAATGTCTTTGCCCCAACTATGGCGGCCACATGGGGAAATGAAATAAAAATCAATCCCCATACAAAATGTCATCTCCCGAGGCAAAAATTCGTCTATTTTGTATGGAGATGAAAAAAAAATTTTTTTTTCCCCACATTGTCGCAATAGTAAAAATATGTTCATATAGACAAGCACAAAAGCGTTTCTAAAACCATTGCTCGGAGTCCTTTTACACGAAGTATAAATAAATTAGATACCTACGTAATTTCCTTTAATTTTGTTTCAAATAACCAGACTATCAAAACCTAGCTTTAAATAATTGTTCGGCAAAAACACTCTTTTTTTCTATAATATAATATTTGCTTTACCCACGGCATTCAGTATGTCATAAGAATATTTACTGAATGAACATAATTGAAAAGGTTTGGTGGTTTGTTCACTTGGAAAGGATTGATGATAGTACTATAATGAAAGGTAAGGTATACAAAAAGGTCGTACGGCGAAAGTGAGTGGCAACATCTTGTCGGTAAAGGGTGAAGACCCTTAATGTGACTTTGTATTGATCGATTAAGATACTTTTATACCCTTAATATTACATGCCAAAATTCACCACCAAAGTGATATTTTCCATCACAACATACCTGATTCAAATTGAATTTTTATAGTATTTAAAAAGGATACCGTATGTCCTGACATGGAGACTGACACGAGTACTTACTTTTGGTATGTGAATGAAGTGAAACATGTATGATCGTAGCAGGTAGTGTCACATTTTATGACATTCCAGCCCACCCCACAAACTTCGCTATAAACGAGATGGGGCGGACCGCGGATCATACTCCAACATACAAACCAAGATTTCAAAACAGCTATGAACGTAATTGTTTCAAAAGAGGATGTTTCTTAACTTAAAACTCATTTAGAAATAGTGAGATAATCTGTGACGGTTCTAAAAGACTCCTTTAAATTGAATTTCAGGTTCAAATTAGTTTTGAGTGCAACCGAGCTCTTAGTAATAGTATTTGGCAAGTCTCAAAGCACTGTCCGCAAGCTCTCACACACACCGCTAACCCAATGTAAGATGACAAGGGGACCATATTATAGTAAACCCCCTATTGTAGTTGAGCCACGAAAAGCGTTCGTTGTGATAAGAGATTTCTCACTGAATTGTCTCCCTTTAAAATCCCGAACATCAAAGGACTTGTCTAGAAATTTTATGCAGGAATTTGAGAGTATGAATTTGTAATATATATATATGTATCAATATTCAAGATTCAAGATACAGAGTTTCTAGTATGAAGAGTCACTGAGCCAAAACAATCGTCTGGACTGAATTATTTTTGCTACAGAACACTAAACGATATTTTTTCTCAGGAGTCGTGGTTTTTCAAGCTCAGATTTACAAGTAAAAACAGAAATGTTTAAATTAAAAACATAAATCTTTAGTTTACGTCCAAATTCTCAAAACCCCGGTGAAATAGTCGAAAGCTTGACTCCTTAGCTCAACCTGTGGGTCAACGCACCAATTAAAGCTGAAATGGAAACTTTACAAGTATATTAATTAAGATATTTTAATAAATGAATTCAAGTTCACTTAATAAGACACTCTGAATATGCCTAAAGTAGTCCATGCAATGAAAACCAGTTATGTGATAAAAACACGCAGAATTTTTTTTAGAATATGAAGAGAACTTGAAACTACAAGGTTTGTTTTTGTGTGCCTGTGTATTCTCATCTCTAAGCTTATGCATGCTACATACCTAATATCCTCTTCCGTGTAGCAGAACTCTGGGTCATAGATGATACAGTGAGCATCCTACGGCAATTAGGTTTCAGTAATTGATGCAATTCGAGACAGGCACAGCAATGTTCAGACTTGGTTCGTACGGAAAATGTATGCCGTTGTACGCATTGTGTTCACTGTTTACTTAATAAATTGAACCTGCGGTTGGTCATCATTTCTTGAATGTGAGAGTTCAGTTTTATCTGGTTTCGTTACACCATTCTTATGTACTGGTAGCTGGTAGCATTTAATAAGTACGACTGTATCGCATCAAACTGAAATGTTCTGAGTATAAATATACCAATTAGTTATGTTCAAAGACGTTTATTTGTCACTGCTTTCGGCCGCAAGAACTACATACATAAAATCATGTTACATAATATATTATCTTTAATTCATTAGTCGGATGGACATGATCTTCGGTGACTGATATCTCCCATGTGTCCCACAAACATTAACTGAATAGTATGAGTTACTGAGGTTTCAAATATTAACGAAATAGATACCCTACCTTGTAAGAGACTAAAACTGTCAAATTAAATCTAATCCCGTCAGTTCGTCTCCGTCCGATCCGTCGACCACGGCACATGCGTCGTAACGTTTAGAAAACAACGAAGGAAGGCTGAATGCTTATCTTTGGTTAATTTTTGTGTCGCAACACCCGGTATAAACTTGTGATATAATGTCAGTACGCATTTTTTCTAAAAAATATTATATCATTAAAATGACTTGACCTTCTGTGACACCATCAAAGTGTTTCATAATTCACACTTAACTTTAAGTGAACACTCAAAATTAACATTTTACACTTCGCATTCAAATTAACAACTATGGGACAGTTCAAGGCAAGATTTTGATTTTGTGTAAGTGCCCTTTATAAATCTAACCCGAAGATTCCCAGAAAAGTCGTAAAACTGTCAAAACATTTTTCAAAAGTTCGCTAATAATACCATTTCTTTGAATTACAACTCTAATTGACTATAGCATTACAAGACTTGATGCGCCTCACGGAAATTAACAACTAGTCAGTATCTGATTCTCCATTCGCAGAGACAGAGAGCGTATCATGTGAAATTTCATTGGTAGGTAAAGCAACGCAAACCAAATATCTACATTGTTGTTCTGATATTGTGATGAATGTGAGTGCTATTGTGTTGCGTACTGTACAAGTGTTTGCAACATAGGTATATAGGCAACGTAATATACCTAAGTCGATGGATACACGGTTTCGAATAATTGACGAGCTGTCCCCAGTGCATTTAACTCGGTGTTGGGGATCAGTTGAAAATGGTTGGAATATCCCTGTTCTGGTTAGTAATGGGGTATTGCTTTTGTGGACAGTCACCGTCACAGTTGTACCGATTGGGCCTGTATCAACATTGAAGTTTTGGGATACGTATCGATGGATGATTCGGTTACACTAATGGTTCAACGATTACTAACGATTGCTACTTGAAAATTATGATGTTTTTTGCGACTAACAAAATTGTTTAATATAAAGATATCTCATCATAAATTATCGTGTTAAATACTGACATGCCTATTTTATAGTACTCAACTGTAAGTTCGTATATAATTGATGATTTGTTCCAGATCCAGGCCTGGGTATACGAGTATAATATTAGCAATTATTACGAAAATACGCTTGGTGAACCGAGGACATTTGCTTAGCCTCTGCCTTGGGATTAAAAGGCGTGAAGTGTGTGTGTGTGTGTATTACGAAAATTTCAATATAAGTAATTTGGCAAACTGAAATATTACGGGCAACTTTTGTAAAAGTTGTAAGAAAAAAAACAAATTAAGTCTTCTACCTTGTCTCGTTGCACGACACTCGAACCTACTTATAGCAAATATTTTGGCACTGACATTTTTTCTTAAGCTACTATAATCTATTCCCTTTTGTGCCTAAGCTTCTGAATCATTAAAACGTTATTACTATCAGTAACCAAGGGCGAATTTTTCCTTTGACAGTCAAAATTGCGCCTTATAAATTAGTAAAAATTGAGTTCTTCGATTTTCCGCTACATTGAATACCTTTATTCTTCGTTGTTGAATATAATTAAAAGTGGAACACGGATTGAACTATATTCCAGTAACTATGGTTTTTGTTGTTTCCACACAATGTAGGCTAACCCTATTCATGAGACTTGAGTTCTTGTTCCGAATCGAGACCCGTTGAATGAATGGTTGTTGAAAGTTTGGATGTGTTAGGTCGCGTTCGAGTTATTTCAACGACGTTGTATTGTTGCAGTTTTTTTTTTACATTTATTTTTCTTTTTATTCAAAATACGGCTACGATACTTTAGCACATGTAGCGTACTTCGGCTGGAGTAGGTATGGAGTGAGCTTTAGTTGTCGAGCTGCATTTTTTTAAATTTTGCTTACCTGTTCGTGAATGAGCGATCATGAAATGTAACAGCCATTCCAATAATCGTATTATTCTTATATGTATGTTGTATGTGTTTGTATACAGGGTTGGGTCTGCACCACGGACCGAGGACTTAAACCAAGATACTTTTGGCTATTTATCATCATCCTAAAGTGGTCCTAATAGTTGTATGGTTTTAATATAAATTGGATTTAAACTTAGCTACTTTAATCAATGAACAATGAAAATTAATCGTATTACTCTATCATCGCAAGTTATTGCTTACGAATCGTCATGCGTGACTCGTGGTACGGGGGCACCGCCATGTTGGCTGGGTTTTAAAAGTTTTGGCAGTAATTGTCAGTGAACGGGGAATTTTCTTTGACGTTTTTCTGACGTTTACTTTCCATACTTTGTTAGGAAAGTATGACAGTAATGACAGTTCTCCGCCTGAAAATCTGTCAGAAAAACGCCAAATAATACCCCATTGTGCAGTTACTGATGCTTGCTGTTTATCGCTGGTAGAATTATTTTTTTTAGGAGTCATTTTCTCACACTTCTACGTGATTGCTGACAGTTTTAAACGTTTTCATTTATGTATTATTTTTCATTTCAATAAATAGTTGGTACTAGGTTAGTATGTACCAATTAGTCCAGATAGCAACACTAACTACCCAATTTCTATGCCTGTAAAGTTAAAGATAAGAACTTGGTTACCTAGAAAATATCGCTTTAAAATAAAGTCGCCTTTTGTAATTTTACCAATAGAGTACATTAATTCGTTTATATATTTAGCATCTGAATATGTAGTGTGCATTATATGCAAAGATGCTTTAAAGTTGTTAGTAAATACAATAATATTTCAGCCGTGTGTTGACGGCGAATAGAATACAAGTGTCAACAACCCAGCCCAACTTTCTGTCTTGGAGGTCGCGGCGAGGCGGCCTAGGAAACGTTCTAGAGAACGGGTAGCAGCGCTCTCTGTGAGGGAAACTATAATACCTGTGCGACCGCCAATCCACCTGCCAAGCGTGGCGATTATTGGTATTTCCGCCCAAATTATTATGGAAATAATTGGGGGAGGCTCCCTTCCAGCAGTGGACGTCATGTGGCTGTTGATGATGATGATATTTATAAGTAAATAAACAAGCCAGTGATGTCTCTTACTCCGTCATAAGTTCTAAAAAAATAGTTTCATCAAACAGAAAAAAGTTATGCTATGATGTTTATAAAACATCGATGGTGTTACCACAAAAAATATTTACGTCTCTACAACAAGTGGAGGAATCGAGAAAATACCCTAACTACCGTAACAGTTCGATCTAAACGCGGATTGAAGCTTGACACACCAATTAACAGTCCGGATAATCCTCGGGGACCAACTTTATCGAGATAATCGCATCGCTGACAAATCGACCAGAAATAATTGCCAATTAAGTCCTTCTTTGACACAAAATATTCCTGTTTTTTTTCTGCTCTGTGACATTCTTTTGTAGCCCGTTTTGGAAGTTGCAAGGTATCGATTTTGTAGAGTGTATATTATTCTAGATGAAGTAAAGCCACTCTTGGCTTATGTTCTTTTTCCTTTTGGTACAGTCAAGGACGGTCCAAGTGAAACATTCGCTTTTCTAAAATGTAATTTTAGAAATGATCTAATTGTGTGATGATATTATTTTCTGTACTAATATTATAAAGAGGAAAGAATTAAATTTTTGGATGTTTGAAACGAATAAGCCTAAAAACGATTGAACGGATTTCGATATTTTTTCTCCATTAGAATGACATTTTATCCCTGAGTAACATGCCTATGTTACGCATCTATGTAGTAAAAGTAACAATTATATTTGACATAGCTACTAATAAGATTAATAATGATTATTAAATTAATAATTATTAACCCTTAACTGCATGATTTTTTTTTGTCTGAAGAAAAACCTATCCTTCTTAAATTATGTGGCCTGCGTCATGGGAAAAAAAAATAAAAGTGGTCTAAAGTCAAAACTCCGTTCATACCTATTAGTTGTATCTTTGACAATAATTTAGAATAAAAAAACTGTAAATGGGACGGCTAGAACAATAAAATCGAGGAAAATTATACTGATGTAGTCTTACATCACTGTGCAGCTAAGGGTTAATCGTCGATGTCCAGCAGTGGTTGACGTGATGACCATGTTCAGGAAATATTTATTTTCCTTATAATACAATTAATAGCGTCTGTGGTCCAGTTGGTCGGACCCTTGACTTGTAACCGGGAGGTCCCGGGTTCGAGTCCGGCTATTGGACGTGTACCAATGGGACTCTTTTTCAGAGCCTATGTCCGCAACGCAACGCTCGTACGGTGAAGGACAACATCGTGATGAAACCCGCACACCACAAGGTGTGTGAACCCTATAACGGCGATGGGCTCACCCCCTGTCACGTTGGGTTAAATACGCTTGGTGAACCGTGGGTATTTGCTTTAGCAAGTGCCTCTGCCTACCCCGCTTTGGGATTAAAGGCGTGAAGTGTATTTATTTTATTATTTTTATACCGAGCCATTTATACCGTGCGATCTTGGGTGGTGTTCCTCCTACATTTGTCGTGAGACACCAACTCGTCACTCCAACGCTTTCTGGGGCGACCACGGCGTCATGTCATTCCATTTGTTGGGAATCGCACCGTCGTTCTCTTGCCCCAATGGTTCGATTCCACTCGGGCCACGTGCTCTGCCCCACTTCATTCAGCTGAACTCCGAGCCACACCTTTGATATTATAGGTGGATATTTTGTATAAAATCACTAGTTGAACTAAAAGTGTAATTATTCTGAGTTCCATTATAATACCTTTGGAATACAAACATAATACATGTGTTCAAACGTTGAAATAGTCTCTGACATTGAAAAAGTTGATAAGTTTATACTAAGTGTATTTGTTTACCATCGCTACATATTTGCATTTAAAGATTGTGTTTGGAATGCTTTCGATTCGCAAAAGCAAATATTTCTCACGCACTTATTTGAATGGTTGATCTTTGATCAACTCAAAAGGAGAGTCTAACCTTCGAGGTCAATAAATGCTCGAATACTGTGTGGCACTTGGAAATACAGATCAACTGGTGGATCTTGAACAATGTAATTATCCAAATGAACATCATCATCAGCCACATGATGTCCACTGCTGGACGACGGCTTCCCTCAATGATTTCCATAATAATTTGGGAGGGAAATGTGAATAATTACCACGCTTTGCAGGCGGATTGGCGATCATAGCGGTGTTGTGGTAACTTAGAGAGAGCGCTGAGGCCCGTCCTCCGGAGAGTTCCGTCGATCGCCTCTTACTACCCTCACCACTGGAAAAATTGAGCTGTGTGATGACATATTTATGTATTCCACAAGACATACCCCCTTAACAATAAACGCGTTGTCACTTATACAACGGTTATTACAGGTCTACTTGAACTGGTTATTCTGTCATTTACATACATACTTCCAAGTTAGTTTGACAGTCATTGGATCCAAGACTTACTAATTGTCAAACAATAAAACCTACCTATTAAAAAAGTCAAACGATTTGTCCCGTGTTTAATTCTTTTCTATCCTTTGGCACGTTTAAAAGACAAAACAGAGTGCAAGTTGCAATTTATCATTTAAAAAATTATTAATAAGGTGATCTAAACCGAGAACCATATTTACTAACATAGTATACTGTCTAATATACGTTATATGTACACATAACATGTAGGTACTATTTGTCTCCCGTGACATCAATTAGCCAAAATGGCGAGAGGTTAATGTGCATCTATGAATAGTATTAATTCATGTCGAGGAATCAAAAGAGATAGGTATATGGCCACTATATATCGTACACATTCGCCGTAATAGCCCGAAAGAGTCATCGAGATCGAGGATGTACGTGATGTTGTTGCCTTGTCTCTCTCTCCAGCGCCTCGCCTCGGGCGAGTCGCATGTCGGGTTTTGGCTTCAGTCAACTGGTCTCGTTGGTTCTCAAATTATCCGCGCACACTCGTACGAGCGAGCATCTCGCTCGATAAGTTCTCGTTGAATGTGGGTGCACAGACACCAGGTGTACAGCAAGCGGACATCGATTGTCTCTGCCTATGTTTCTGAAAATATATATCTATAATACACAAATAAATCCCAAAATATGTTGGTAACCGCATAACTCCGCAACGGGTGGACCGATTTCGCTAATTCTTTCTTTGTTGTGCTTATTAAGGACAGCAAAAGGCTCTTATGCAAAAGAGGGACATCCACTGCTAGACACATGCCACCCTTGTGGTTATAGTACACACATCAAAAATGTCTAGGGATCAAGAACATTTTTAGCTCTAAAAAATCTAATTTATTTAAAACAAATCTAATCTTCTGGTATGGTCTCCTACCTAATTGCCCATACATGTAACTGTGATCCCTAGACACTTTTGATGTGTGTAATTTCATATTAATTTAAAACAAGGACAACGTTTCGTTCAGCGTCCACTAGTTGTTAATAAAAAAAATTGCACAGAATAAGTGGCGATGGATTGGACACAGAGGAACGTTAAACTTAGCAGTTGGTGTTCCTTTAGAATGGCGATCACAAAAATGTCCATCAATAGCAGCAATGCTATCACGTAATCGGATCTGAAGTGACTAAAACGATTAATTGAGGCGATACGAATGTTCTTTTTCATATCGTCCAACCTAGTTGTTCAGATGGTAAGTACGTACATGGTAAGTTTCCGAGCTGAAGGCTCGAAGGCTGAGACAGACAAATGCCAGGGCCAGCAGGGTGGCGTGGGGTGACTATGCGGTCATCTGCCCTAGAGGCGTGCCATACAACAAGAGATACATCTTAAAACTACAACCATGCTTAAGAACAACATCAATCACGACATGGCCGTAGCAAGATCGATTATCTCTAGCCCTCTAGGGGATAGGCGTACGTATGTAGCAAGCAGTTTGACTTTATGTTAAAAGCAACGAATCACAATAATACAAACTAACCAACGTTCCGTCGGGCGATTCACAAAAACATACACTAACGGGGCATTCATTGGGGACACAGAGAGACAGTTCGGAAGTTTCAACATAAATCAGCAGATAAACTTTATTCAAACGACCCTCTAGTGACATCGTCGTGCCGAAACTAGTGAAGAAAGTTCTCGAGCCACCCAAAAATTTGCTTGTTGCTTCGGACTTCGTGTTTATTTACGACTCGATGCGGCGTCATAAGGAATATATTATTATTTACTTTAACTATATTATTGTGTACTTACAGTAAGTTGGTTTTAACTGACTTCGTGAAAAGAGAGGGGTTCTGTAATAGCTTGTGTTACGTTGTACTAGTGGACGCTCCGTGATTTCAAACGTGTAGTTTAAGTATTTTTACATAACATTCTGTATTATACGGTCACATCACACAGTATCCGCGTGGACTTCGGTTATATTGCGGTATAAAGGACAACTATAAGAAAACTTATCATTCCTACAGAAAAATCTAAGTTTCCCTCGGGAATATCATTTTTTTCGGGATAAAAGGTACCCTATTATTTAATTCGGACTTCTAACTTTACGTATGCAAAATTTCAAAGCAATCGGTTCAGTAGTTACGGTGTGAAAGCGGAACAAACAAACAAACTCACTTTCCGATTTATAATTTTAGTAAGCATTTTTATCAAAGTTCCTTTATCTAGCAATAAAAAAACACAGATGCAATTGATTTTACTAATATTTTTTTTAAAGTTTTAAAACAAATTTTACCCGAAAACGGTAAACACCAATTTTTTTTTTGTTGATATTTTGCTCATAGTATGTTTGGTTCAGACTACCCTCATCTATCACCCTGTTTCGTTTGATCCACGATTTTCCGGGCCAGGCCTGTATCTAAGACCAAAAAAATGTCGCTCCAGACAAGTCTACGGTTTCATACTAAGCATACAGCAAGCTGACTACATCCATTTAGACTGGTCGTTATTGGTCAAGGTGAACGTATTTAACGAAGATTAATAAAATAGCTGTCGCGAAGAATACACGCGATCACGCAGCGTTTCAGATCGCTTTAGTAATAGGACTTAAGTTACTTATATAAAGACGTTAGGGTAGATTGATAAATTTACGTATCCAGTGTCGAGTTGTTTTTCAGCCCCGCTGTATTAAAAATACTTTAAATTGTACATGATATGTAAATCTAGGAAATAAAATGGAGATTAAAAATGGTTGTTTTCTAAAATTATATTAAACTAGTAGCTTTCGACTTTTTATTATCATTTTTAATGAAACGCGCACAGACATTACTCAATATTGTTCATCTTCTCTTTGATTATATTCTCGCTTATATACCCGGTGAACAATATTGACTTTTTATTACTTTTTTAGGCTTTTTATTATTACATTTATTCATTTCATTGCACAAGTACCTAACTATGAAGTCCATAATAATTTCAGTAGTAAATAAATATCACTCACTTCAATTCCGTATCTCGTATACCTATTATACGAAAACACTAAATTCATCTTTTCATAACAGTGTGATGCGATCAATGCGCTGAATAGGCACTATAAGCCAAATGTGTCATCAAAAGTGTTATATCATTTTATTGACACTTCCTATGTCAATAAAACATCAATAAGGTAGAGTTGTTATACCGTGACGAATATAATTTGAACCTCAATGCCTAATGACCTTCATATGAGTTTTACCTTATGGTGGTAGACCAGACTATACCTGTAATTTGAAATCCTAACAACGTGTTCATTAAACTGTTGTTTGATAACTGCAAGAGCGTTTGCGTTGCAATTAATTCACTGAGAAATGACTGTTTATTAAGCTATCCCGTTTAGTTAGGTTTAGTTCGTCGTTTAAGACAATAATGGTTGTTGCATAGTTATAGAAACTTGTATATTACAGAATACGTGGTATTTAGTTATTGTAGTCATATTAACGTTGTTTCCTTCATCAGGTAAATGACAGAATAAGCATGAGTGTTAATGTAGAGATGAACGTTAGAATGACCATGAGTGACGTTACGCAGTATAACGATAATGCGTGTAAAAGGACCCGAGCAATGGTCTTAGAAACATTGCTGCAATATTAACTGATTGTGGTGACCATGCGGGGAAAATATCTTTTAATCTCCATACAAAATTGTATCTCCTGAGACAGAAAATCGTCTATTTTTTATGGTGACGAAAATGTTATTTGTAATTTCCCCGCATTGTCGTCATAGTAAAAGCGTAAAAGTTATTCATATTGACGAGCCCAACAAGGTTTCTAAGACCATTCCTCGGGTCCATTTAAACGCAGTATAAGATTTTCTATGGGTATTAATTTAATATTATTCTTAGTAATATCCCTTGTTGAGCAACAGCCTGCCTCTGACTGTTTGTAAAAAAAGAAGTTTAATTAGAAACAGCCGCACGAAAAAAGCCACTTAGAAATACTGTTATTTTGCGGTTAAACTGCCGTTTTTCAATATTTCACGGAAACATGCATAATATTAGTTTATCAATTAATATACATTTATTAGAGCGTTTGTGGTCCAGTTGGTCGGATATTTCACTTGTGATCGACTCGCGGGTTCGAGTCTGGCTACTGGACGTGTACCAATAGGACTTTTTTTCATAGCCTATGTACACAATGCAACGCTCATACGGTGAAGGACAACATCGTGATGAAACCCGCACACCACAAGGTGAGTGAACCCTATAACGGCGATGGGCTCACCCCCTGTCACGTTGGGTTAAATACGCTTGGTGAACCGTGGGCACTTGCTTTGGCAAGTGCCTCTGCCTACCCCGCTTTGGGATTAAAAGGCGTGAAGTGTATTTTTTTAATTTAATATAAATAAAGTAATACTATAAATTAATTAGAAAATAAATAGTACAAAACAAAGTCGTCTCACGCTGTCTGTAGTAGCGTACATGGACGCTTAGATCTTTAAAACTACGCAATGCAGTTTTCTTTAGTAGATGCAGTGATTCTTCAGGATGGTTTATATTATATATAGTAATAACTGCATATAATAGCAGAGAAACACTATTCATAATGTATATTATCGAAACAATATATTTTGATAAAACAATATAGTGTATATTCGTATTGTTGGTACTGTTGCATGAAATGGGTAGCGTTTCTGGTGATACTACGTTATCATCATCAACATCATCAGCCATATGACGTCCACTGCTGAACGAGGGCCTCCCACAATGATGTCCATGATCAATTAGCAGATTCGTGATTTAACTCATAGAGCGCGCTGCTGCCCGTCCACTGGAGAGTTCTCTCGTTCGCCTCTCACGACCCCCAGGACGGGAAAAGTTGGGCTGGGGTGGTGACAAATGTATTTGCCGTCACCACGCGGCTACGTGTTTAGATGACTAAACATTATAAAATGTTCACAGATTCAAGCAATAGAGTTTTATATTCTCTTAACACATAAGTACATAGTGTATGAGCGTCATCAGGTTCCCAGCCAAAAGGTTTGAGGTAGCAATTGAAAACCTCCTAATTTTTTTGAAGTCAGTTAAAAGGCAACCTTACTGATCAGATTCAAAGTCAAAATACAAAATGAAATCCTTCGAAGGTGAATAACATCAGGTGGTATTTTTCCACAAGAGTGACCGAACAGTCCCAAAACTAAAGTTATTTTCAATAAAGATCCTCTCGGAATATTTGGACAAGATCAAGTAATTCACAAATGTTCAACAACGGGAAACTTACGATATCATTTTGTTTATAGAGGTCATTTCTCGAGGAAATAGTGAGACGAAAATAAATAAAACTCCTAACATTCAATATTCGATGTCCGGAAAATGTTCTATTGGAATTCAATCAAAACAGTTTGCCAGTAAATATGGGTGAGATATCACATCGTAGTGAAGAAATGTTACTCTGTTCACTGAACTTGTATCAATATTTGGTACGATTTCGACGATCTTGTCAATATTTTATTTGCTTATGTACTTAACTAAAAATATATCCGAGTTAAGGGGATTTTTTAAGAAATAACTCCGGTCGGTATGAATATTTTTTTGTTTTGAAGTGTTCACGTCATTTTGATGTTACTCACCGCTACTACTGTACGAATTTCTAATTTCTACCAAAGATAATTTAGCTTTCTAAATTTTAAAGAGATACGTATCGTAGATTGCTTTATATATTTTTTTCGAAATTAATATCTAAATATACAAACATTACAAATATGCAAATATTTTCCTTTATAAAAATAGCTCGCTGATCCGTCAAACGTTGTTAATGATTCCCTGCTATTATATGCACGTAAATATAAACCTTCCTCTAATATCACTCTTTCTACTAAAGAAACCGGATCAAATCCGTTGCATAGTTTTAAAGATCGAAGAAAACCTTAAACCTACATTTGGGTCGCAAGTCCCAAACACTAGCGCACAGTTTCCTCCTTATACCACGCTATGGACCCGGCACCCGCACGGTGAATCCATGGAATGCTAAGAAATTGGTCTCTCTCCTCTCTCTCCACTCCACTCCATACAAACATCTGTGGTTTACTACTAACCATGTATGAAAGTCAAGAATTCATTTGATTTGTGCGTAAAATATATTCCTACAGGCGGGTCTGCACTTGAAGGTCACGCCACAATGATCTAACTGGTGACCTGTAACTGACACCTTCACCTCTTTCACCTAAACATTATTGGCGTTTACTTCCTTTCCGTGGTGAATTATTTATCAATCACTGGAATGCGGTCTTTTTTCATGACAGGAAAGTGATGTTTATCAGTTTCCTGTCCCTTACCCTGTCGTTTAAGAGACACGTTCGGTCCGAAAACGGTCATAAATAACAGAGGTAAAAAAAATTATCTAACGAATGTTGATCCCATGCTGTGTTTGACCATTTCCGTACATCAGAATTTCCTCCTACCTCTGTCGACAGTTACCGAATTAGACTGCAAAACACTCTCGGAATGATGGCATCTCTTGTCAATCAACCATAGAACGTTGCTCCGTGTTTACACCAAGGCACGATTTAACTGCACTTAATCCAATTTTATGTCTCGAATGCCGACCAAATATCGACTCTATTAAAAGCAGGTGTAAATGCTTGTTTCGCGTGCCGATAGACAAAGCTTCGGAAATAGAAGTTGTTTCCTATGAGCTTGCAATGGACACATTTTACTCTCTTTAACATCTGAAACAGGCCAGTCCTTTGTTCTCGGACTTCTAAAAATTCAAATTCGATCCTTGCACTAAACTTCATCGTCAACAAAAGGGATACTTGCGTTAATTTGCTTTGTGATAATATTGCTTGATACTTCGATTTTTGGTACCATATTGAAGTATAAAATAAATAAATACACTTCACGCCTTTTTATCACAAAGCGGGGTAGGCAGATGCACTTGCTAAGCTAATACGGACGATTCACATGGCGCATTTAACCCAAGAGGGTGAGCAGATCGCCTACGATACGATTCACATACTTTGTGGGGTATGCGGGTTTCATAACGATGTTTTCCTTTATCGTATAAGCGTTACGTTACGTACGCGACCTCCCTCGTGATTGCAAGTCAAGTATCAGACCACCTGGACAACAGACAGAGTTCAATATTAATATAATTTATTTTTGTACGTGCCAGGATCGTAACACAATAATGTCATGATCTAGTATCCGTCTGCCTCTGGGGTACAGATGCTGTGAAGCTAAATATGTCTGTAAGTACTTATATCAATATCTTATGCCCAGTAGTATGTATATTAATGCCGTGCGCTGAAAAAATAGTAGGTATTGAAGTGTCAGGTGTAGTGTCATAGTGTTGTCTCTTTTACACAAACACAATTCGAGCGAGACAACGTTACTTGAGCAGAGATGTGTACTAAAAGGGACTTTTTGAATTCAGGTATATTGCATGAGATATCCCTTGACTTTGGTCACATTACAAGGAGCCATTTAGTTAAATTAGAACATGGTCAGAGGCCATTAAAAATATCGTTGTTACAAAACTGCGAAGACGTTGCAACCTTTTGTGAATTCCTTAGCAAAATATAATACTTACAGTGTAATTATGGTAGGTAGGTAAGTCGTTAAAACAAAGTTAACATAGGGCCATGAATAATATCACCGGCTGTTTATTACATGAATTTATGGGCCAACTTTAGCCTCCCAACTCTTAACTGAAAACGTAAACATTGGATTATGGCTGGTGTAAAATATTCATCGCATACTTACATTTATACATTAATGTTTTAAAAGTTTTATACTCTGGTTAATCACGTCGTGAAAAAAAGTCGGGAGTGTCTGTATTGGAGATGATGCTGAGTTTTGGGCAGCACTTGCTCAATTTGTTGGTACACTTAGGTTCGTGGTATGCTTCTGGGGCTATTACGGTAAGTAACCACCAAGTTAAAAAAATACCTCAAAGCTTCGACTCATAATAAATCGTGGGGCTTTTAACACACGGTCATCAGACTCTTAAGTATAAGACTATGGTACTATGCGTGCCAGAGACTGCTATACTTATATGCACATATTTAAATACATACGTATATAGACAAATACTCAGACGCGCACAATAAATATCTGCTCAAGTCATCATGTAGGTGGAAGTGAATCGAACCCGCAACCCTCGTCCTAGCGTCCTAAGCACTAGTCTATCCCAGTCTTCAAAAAGAAGAATGATAATGTTACGGGAATCATTACATTCAGAAGCATTTACTACGATAAATATGTATCTCTAATTATATATTTTCGTTACTGTATTTTTTTGCGCACATCTCGATTTTTTTTAAATTATGTTAGACTTTTTATTATATTCTGGGTCACACACAATTTCGTGTACACAACATATCTAAATATAAATATCTCTCAATCCAGGAGAGCTGGCCGAGTAAAAAAATTGTTGTTTAAAGAATAAAAATAGCGAAAAAGAAAGAAACAAAGTGTTGTCTTGTATTTAACTTTCGGAGTTATGTAATTTAATGAAGTTTTTTGTATGACCCGGAATTAGTGGGATTGTATTATTCTGCCGTGCTTACGAAGAACGCACTAACTACCTTTGGACAAAATGTGAGAGAAACGCGATCAAACTTTTTTTTCTTATTTTTATTGTATCTTTGGTTCTAAGCTAGCTATTGATGTGAAACTTGGACTGGATGATACACATCTTTCTTAGGTACACTTCCATATTTATAAAAATAACACAAATTTAATATATATTATAATAAATAGAAAA